>JAJHUR010005871.1:5987-32801 GCA_027495735.1 Lutjanus campechanus | reverse complement strand
TGTGTCAGAGCCGAGGCTGAGTATTTTAGCGGAACTTGTCATTTTTTGCATTTCAGAAACAAAAACAAAATTTACAGCTGCAAAGAGTTGATTTATCGATTCGACAGATCGAAATAAAATCCGTTTGCTTGCGTTTGCTCGCTCGCTGTACGTTAAGAGGTGGTGTGTTAATGCAGTAACCGAACATTTATGAAAGCGTTCGACTTGAGAATCGCGCGGTGGCTTTTATTGTGACAGCCACAGGAAACACAATGCGTTTGTCACCACGGTTAGCACTTAGTGCTACAAAACACGACAATGGTCATTTCCGGTGTCATCGTTCATTTTGGGGAGTCAAGTGTTCGAGGAGTGTTTGATGTAGTGTTAAATCCCAATTGATGTTACCACGGTAACCATGTGTGTCACCAAATCTTAAGGATTACAACTTTAAAGCTGTGCGAGTCTCGCACGATATTAAAGATGTTTACAGTTTGTCTCTGAGCTCCTCACCGCCTGTTCGTTTGGTCGTCGCCCTTTAACCCCACCAGCGCTGCCTGGGCGGAGGAGGCGTCGTGGGTGGTTCTACGTCGAAAATGGCACCCTGCCCGACCGACGAGCAGATGTAGTACAGGTTGACGCCAAGCATGACGAGTATGGGGAGGAAGGAGAGTCCGAAGCCGAGGCCCCTGATGCTGCTGCCGCCCAGAGAGAGACAGAGCCAGTAGATCAGCCTGCAGCACAGAACATAGAACACACACACATATAATGAGTTACAGAGGCAGAAGAGAGGGACGTACGCAGGCTTAGATCCCTCGTTTCTGTTCGCGTTAGATTTATAATCAGCTTGATTCTGGTAAATAATGACAAAAAGATGTGATCACTACCCACATCAGCTCGTACACCCACTCTCCCCTTTGAGCAGGAACATTAGACGGCTCAGCTCCTTCATGCCTTTCATCCGTTTTTGTGTCAAGTGCCTGATGACTCAAAGGATCTGGATTAATAACTTAATAGATGCTTTTTACTCGCTCTAATTTTCCCCCATCGTGCACTTGATTCTGCTTAAGCATATTTTGTTCAGAGACCACAGTAGTAAACTCCAGAGTCCGGTTTGTACTGCTCTGTATTTAGAGGCCTTGTTGTTTTGACGACTCTGAATCTTATCGCTGTGGAAAGAATAGCAGGAACGTTAAGTGATATTAATTATGATCCCAGAATGATTTGGGATCAAGGGAGGAGCTGCCCGTCGACAAACTGCCTTTAAACTGCCTTTTACTGCCCTCCTGGCTCATCGCCTGATGCTTCAGAGGTGGAAGGATGCTGCCCTCAGGATAACAAGACGAGTTTCTGAAAATAAATGTATTCAAGTCTGGAGATCTTCCTTGATATTCTCTGACAAACCCTCTACACAGAAGAATAAATCACAAAAATCATGATTCAGCCCTTAGACATACACTCAGATATGTTTTTTGACATATCAGGCTTAGATGTGCTGCTTCTGCTTAACCTTATTATTCTGATGCTTTTTTATTTTTCAACTTCATTTTACCTCACTCTTATTGTACATTCCCCTGTAAAGTGAAATAAATTTAACCAAGTGAGAGCAGAGGATAAGGGACGTTAGTTTTGGGTTGGGAATATATTTGTGGAAGTTGTAAAATTCAATAAAAAGGACGCTGAAAGGAACTTACATTTAAAAGCAATAAGATAAACATTGCAAAGACAACACCAGGAGCCGTATACTCACAAACACTCCTAACGGTGTAGGGAAAATTCTCAGAGACCAACTCTGAGCAGGAAAGGGCAGAGACTTTTATCTTAGTGAAGAGGTGTGGTTGACCCTGTTACTCAGTATGATATGACTCATGCTTTTAAAGAATGTGAGTGGTTGATCCAAAAAGGGAAAAAAAAAAGCACTCTTGGTGATAACAGGCATGAAACAGACAGTTAAATCAACAGATCGATAGATTCTATTAGGACACGGTGTAAATATGAATACTATTTAAGAACATCTGGGTTGAATAAATTGTGAGCCAGACTTTAAACATAGTCTACAAAATATTTGAAAAACACAGGGTCACTTCTGCAGCAGCTTTTTCAAATGCTACATCCATGAATGCTGTTTAGTGAGCCTGCAAGGTGTGGACATCCAGTGGAAATGACACAGAAGTGTGTCACTGCAAGACTGTTAAGTGCCGTAACTGTTTGTGTGACCACTCTGCTGATAAAGGCTGCGACAGACCCAAGTCATCATCATCATCACTGCTGCACTGATGAACTGATAAAACACTAAACACTAAATATAAATAAAATGTATTATTATTATTATGATGATGAAGAGAAACTACAAACTTTAACTCTTCACAATCTGATCTGTAGTGTTTCATTAACTCACCGTCCTTCAGCGTTTGGAGAACATTTCTCCACCTCGTCTTTCTGCCATTTTCTCCTCTGCTTAACAAACTCTAAAGCCTTTTAAAAGTCCTCCTCTCTACTCCTAACAGCTTTTCAACTTAGGAGTAGATCCTGGTAAGGACAAGAGTTATTCACAAATCATCTTAGCCCTTAAAAGAGCTCCTAACTGTAAGAGGAAGTTCTTTAAAAATGTCACAACTCTTAAGAATTTTCTGTCTTTCTTAGAATTTCATTACTCGGAGCAATTCTTTGTACGAGGAAGCCTTGTGAATGCGACCCCAGATCGCTTTCCGTTTCCTCAGAGCCGAGCTCAGTGAAGAAATGATCAACTCCACTTCGGAAATAAGGGAGAATAAAGAAGCCTGTTCACCGAAGAAGTGCTTTGAAAACTAGTGTAATGATGTGCAATGTGTAGTATTAACATAGTTTGATTGTCAGGTTGGAGGGAAGAGTAAAGTTAGAAGAAAACAGTGGGAGGAAAACGCTTGAATTTGTTCATTAATTTAGTTTATAATGGAGAATTTTCTCAGAAAAATCCTGACAAATGGCTGACGGATGTCATTACACTGTCCAATCAACAATTACTTCATGAGGATGAGTTAAAGCTAAAAAGTTATCAATTTCCACTTGAAATATGTTGACTGCAGTTGTACCTTTAAATGTTTTTCCTTAACGTACAATCCAAAACACAAAACTGTAAAAGAAAAAAATGTAAGAAAAGCAAATGACAAAAGACAAGAAACTAAAAATTTAAAAAAAATTTCAAAGACAAAGGAAATAGAAGAAGAAAAAAAAAGATTCTAGTTTGTAAACTTCAGACTTGATGTGCAACCTTATGAGTCATCCAACAGGTTTAAATCCCCAGTTAAACCAGTTTCTTTTCAAGTGGAAATGGTGACTGTACCCAAAGACTGTTAGAATTCACAGTCAGCGCTGTAAACCCTGGCGTACACGATCACAGTGGTGACTGCAACAGATAAAAGTTATAACAGGAAATGACTCTTTCAAAATGCAGTGGACTTCAACAGACAGTCAAGACTGATTAGTACGTTAAAACTTTCACCTTCATTTTCACTCCCACACACAGTCGCTGGTTTTGAAACTGGCGGTTTGTCTTAATCCTCTCTGACCATTTGTGTGGTTTCCCTGTGTGCTGTGACATGTTGGTGCATTTCAAGCATGAGGTGCGAGTGAAGCTGGGTTACTGACAGGAACTGAAACTACAGGAGGACGGTTTGTTTGGGGATGCACTACACTGGTCTTTTGGAAATGGCTTTTTGCATATTCATTATACCGACTCATTTTGGCAGATGCTGATATATGCACATATTTTTTCCACCTAATTGCAGAGAACGTCGCGTCTCTCCTGCAGTCAATTATCATATTACTCTGCCTGCTGTTACCATGATGGCCCACTGGCAGATACAAACATAAAATACAATGCTTTTCAAAATGTACACATTCACTGGGCAGAATGAGAAAAATACGAGCCTGTAATTAAAGCATCATCTTATCGGCCTGTCATATTGGCAGAAATGTTCATTTGGGGCCAATACTGACTTCATATCGACTTCATGCATTTAACTGAGGACTGATGAACTCAGTATGAGCTCTCTGCACAAGACAACACCGTCTCTGTCACTAACAGTCATTGGTCTGTTCTGTAAGTACACGCATCAAAGCTGGCCGGTATAAACGGGGTGATTTCACAAGACAGGCTGCTCTTTAAATAATCTAAGAAGACACAGAGTTCATTTCCTTCTTGAGCCAAAGTGCAACCAGGAACCAAACTGCTGACAGCATCAAGCAGCAATTCAGCCACTCGACACCCAGCACGGCTGTAGACTCGTCTTAGGTCTTAATCGCATTACCGGCTTTTGAAAACAACCATTTCCCCACTAAAGCTGGTTTTTACATGGTGAAACTTTCATGCAACTTTAGTTGGTTCGATGTTTAGATGAAACCAAGTTGCACTGAGTTGCATGGTGTAAAGATCTCTGCAACACACTTGAAACTAGGAGTGTAAGAAAATATTGATACACTTGAGTATCACAATATCAGTTTTGTGATACTGCAACAGTGTTGTTCTCCGTCTTTACTGTTCTGACTGCATAAAAATTAAACTCAGATTTTATGTACATGGTGGTGTGTTTTCCAAAAATTTTATTTTAAAAAATTGCAATTTTTAACACAGTATATTGAATCGTAACCTCCGTATTGTGATACACATCATATCACCTGATTCCTGTCTATATACAGCCCTACTTGTCTGAAACTCAGCCGCAACAGTTTGCAAAACTCTGAACTTTGTGAAACTAGTTTCACGCAACATCAAAACACTGACGATGTGTCCGATGATAATGTCAAACAAAATTACCAACCAGGCCAGCTAATTTTAGTTAAACTATAAAACAGTGTTGCATGAGATTATTTTTGAATTGTTGTGTGTAACTGTCAAGTTGCATGGAAATTATGTTTCATGCAATTTGCAAACTGCAACTATGGTTGCATGGAAGTTTAACTTTGTAAAGGCAGCCAAAGATAAAAAAAAAATTAAAAAGTCACATTTTCCCTCATTAAGTTTAAAATCTAAAAGAAAGTTGGACTTTTTGCTTTTGTTGATGATTGTGTGTTACGTCTGTTATTCAAGTATCATCCAGCAGACATTTAATAAACAACACAACAGAATCCTGTATCCTTCCACTTCAAAGCATGTAGTGGCGTGTGACGGCGAGCGCACATACCTGCCGAAAGCAAACACGATGGTGAGCAGTGGCACCAACTTCACCAGGTCCTGGCTGATGTAGGTTGCCATGACAGCAAGCTGCAAGAAGAAGAAGAGGAAGAGGGCCAGCGACTCGTTGACGTAGTGCCAGTGCACCGCCACCTCTTTGTTCACCAGTGTGCTCTGATAAAGGGGCTTCAGGCTGCTGTAACGCAGCCGGGCCACACCCAGCACCACCACACCTGCAGAGACACGAGGGTCAACATCACCTGGTTTGACTCTGAGTGACCTTTACACGGTTCTTTCTACATCATATTAAGTGTTTGCTTCAATGCACGATAAAGTTTAACACATGAACATACTGAGGTCTTACCGAGCAGGATGGGGATGATGGCGAAGAAGGCGCAGCGTAGCGTGTACACCACCCTGAGGGGGGGGCTCTGCAGCAGCGGTGGGTCAAAGGGGAGGAGGGCGTAACCTCCCCACACCAGGAGGGGGAAGATGATCCCTCCGGCCACCATCGACAGCGCTACCTTCAGTTTGTCACTGCACAGGTGATCACACAGGTCTGAGGAAGGAAAAGTGTGGATAATCAGTATCTATAAATGTCTTTACTGGGACAGGACGGTGACAGCGAGACAAAGAGAACGAGACCGCGACTGAAGTAAGAGCATGATTCATCTGAAGACATGTAATTATGTCTGATTAAGGAGAAAAGAGATCATTACGCTGCGCTACTTGGCTCAGTGTGCAGTGACTCACTTACTTACTGAGTGCAAATGTGCTCAGCGATCTCATACATGTGACCAGTTATTAAAATGAAATTAGCGTGTTGATTTTAACGTCCACAAAAGAGGAGATTACGTGTCCTCTGTTCTTCTCAAAAGGACAGAACAAAGCCAGAGGAGTTTGTGAGCATCTGTCTTAATGACGATAATCTTACTTAAACTGGATTTAATTTGATTAAATAATAACTGTTAAAAGAGGAGAATTTGGGCAGGAAATCACTGAACAGTTATTAACGGAAAAGGATTAGGGGATTAAGAAATTTGATGCTTGAGACACCTTGGTGTTTCAGGGGCTTATGGCACCAATTTTCTCTCCTGTTTATTAGATTGTGAATAATTTTACAGTTTTATTATTAGTGGAGATATTTAAGGGCTTCACACAAATAAAAAACTAAATATGACGTGTTTTTGCAGAATAACTTTTAAATAATGGACAATATGCAGATGCTTATTGACAGAGGTGTGGACTCGAGTCACAAATTTGATGACTTCAGACTCGACTTTACAAAATAAAAAATAAAAACCTTTTTTTTTTTTTAAAAGACTCGCAACTCAACTTGGACTTGAACCAATCTGATCAGCATTCAATCAAGTTTCAGGTGAGAATCATTAACTATTGTTACGTTACTGAGCTCTTCTGGGAAAAAATGATACCAAAGATAATTTCAATTGTGTCCAAAACTATGAGATGGTCAATAAAAAATTATTTACAGTTCAAACATGGTCAAAAATACAGACGGAGATACAACAACTGCCAACTTAGTTCGACATATGAAGTTGCACAAAATCAAAAATCTATTATTTCTGTTGCCTCATACAGATTTTTGACACATTGCTGATAAAGTACAATAGAAGAATAGATTAAATAAGTAAAAATAGACTAGACAGAGTTATGGTTCTTCAAAGCTATTATGTGATTTTTTGGCTCCAGATAGTTAAATCGGTAAATGAAAAGGTGTCCAAAATATAAATTTTGTGCTTTTACTATTTCCTGGGTGCATATTATGACCTGAAAAAACAATATATCAATATAAAATAAATATAAGCATGATCACTGAACCATTTACCATTTTTGTGTGTTTTGTTTTATTGTGTTTACATTTATCAGGGTTGCAAACAACAAGAATAAAGCTGTCATTATTGGTCTCTGTGCCTCTTAATTTATCTTATTTTATGATTTATCTAACACACGTCTGAATTCTTTTACTTCCCCAGTCTGGTTTTCTTTTTGTTTCTATTTCAGCAACTCTCCTATTTCCTAATCCTTATCAGTATATTTTTTATGTTATAAATACATTATATCGTTGTAAATTTCAGAGGTTTTAAAAGGTTACACGCAAATTTTCACGATCACCTCTGAGGCTTGTAGAGGGTCAGCTCCAGAATATAAAGCTGACCTCCTGACTTCTTATTGCATCCTGAGGTCCTTTGACCTTTTCTCTGTCAAACCTTAAAACTAAAGGCGACCACGCCTTCGCTGTTCAGTCTGGAGGAGATCAGGGAAACCAACACTTTATCTTCTTTTAAGCCACTTTTGAAAAATCAGTATTTTAGATTTGATTATTATTGATTTTACTGTTTTGTTTCTTTCCTTGTACTTTATCGTAATATATTACTAACTGTTCCTATTAGCTTTGTGTATGTAAAGATAACTAGGAGTAATCAGTCGACTATTTTCTCGATTAATCAAGTAATGGCTGTTGTTTTTTTAAACGTCATAAAATGGTGAAAAATGTCAATCAGTGTTTTCCAAAGTCCTCAAATGTCTTGTTTTCCTCTCAACTCAAAGTTATTCAGTTTACTGTCAGAGAGGAGTAAAGAATCCGAAAAATATTCACACTGAAGAAGCTGGAATCAAAGTGTTTTGACTTTTTTTTCTTGTTGCTGATTAATTTAATAATGTTTAATCGTTGCAGCTCTACAAGAAACAATGTGCAGATGTTGGGTAAATCCTTATCTCTGATTGGCTGCATGTTATCTATCTTAAATGTTATCAGTGATTATTACATGGCTTTGTTAAATATTCAAATAACAGACTGTTGCTATGAAGAATAGACCTGTTGCTATGGAGGCAGTTCTGATTTTAGACTCTGGAGGAGCAATAAGATGTTTTTTTTAGTAAGTAAATGTGTTATATACAAGATAATGTACAGTGAGCAGGTCATTATGGCAAAATAAACCCCAACTGGGGGATGCAGGAGCCCGACACAAAGCGGAGTCCTGAATCGTCTTGAGAGGGTTTATTTTGTCATAATGACCTGCTCACTGTACTTTAACCCCTTATATAACTTTTTCACTCTTTAAATGTAGTTCCTAATAAACATGGGTTCAGATGCAGTGAAGTTAATTTGTGTCTTATACTCACAGTACTTGTCGTCCTGTTCTGTCCACTCTGGGTAATAATGCACGGCAGCGTCGGGCTCCTCCTGCAGCTCCTTCTCGTCCCTCTCTATGAAGACTCTGTCCTCCTCTGGAATCTCTTTGCTGCACGGACGCACAATCGTCACTTGTGGAGTGAAACCCAGAGCTGCTTTCTCTGGCATCCATTTTGACTCTCCTTCCTCCTCCTCCTCCTCTTCCTCCTCCTCCTCCTCCGCCTCATCATCTGCTAGAAAGCTGTCACCTTTATCATCCCGCTGCACCACGATCTCGTCGTCCCTCCACCTCTCGCCCTCAGGCATGCTCTCCCTCCAATTGTCTTTGCTCTTCGCGTCGCCCTCTCCCTGACTCCGCTCCTCCGACAGGTCCTGGCTTCCTCCGCTGATCCCTGTGTCCCTCTCTTCAGCCTTGTCTGACCACACTCCATCATCGTTGTCCGTCTGAGGCCTCTTGTCTTTGTCTCCGGGCCACGGCAGAGTGCTGGGCTCCAGATGAGCAGAGCGGCTCATCTCCTCTTCCTCCTCCTCTTCATGATCCTCCTCCTCCTTTGAGTCTTCTTCCTCTTCGTCTGTCAGCTCCTCTCTTTTCTCCGTGTTGTTGCTCTCTTGTGGCTTTTTTGCGTCTACTTGTGGCTCTGCGGTTGGAGCAACAGGTAACAGTGCCACCTCTTCTGAGATCAAACCACCTTGGTCAGACATTTTTGAGTCTTTAAATTTTATTTTCTCTCTTTTCGATCAATTCCTGTTGCACTGTCAATAGTTTGACTGTTAGCAAAGCTTCTTCCAGCTGCTAAAAGTCATTTTTGTCCATACGTGTTGATTTCTCTGTGAAGGGAAAGAAATGTTCGTTTAAAAAAAAAAAAAATCAAAGTCCACTGTTTATCATGGGTGTGTTGCCCTCAATGCCTCATCCTACAACAGGCCAACACATTGTAAAGAGCAAATTTGAGTTGTGCAGCTGTCAGTCCTCTCAGAAAATCAGGTAAATACCACTTAAGGATTACAACAAATTCCTTAACCTAAAGACCAAAACAGGTATTACAAACAGCAAAGTCGTTGAGGATTTATCACTTATTCGAAGGTGATAATTGTCTGGCATCTTTTCCTTATTTCATCAGTGTTAATAAAGTCAAAATCATCTGTTAAAATAAAAAGTGCAACTGCACCAGGGTGTAAGATTTACAGATATTTGTTGGCAGAATATGGGCGAAATGGAAAATAATATTCATAAGTGTGTTTTCATTAGTGTGTGATCACCTGAATCATGAGTTTTGCAGCCACCATAGGTTCTCCTACAGGTTTGGAAGGGGAGAGTGTGGCGAGGTGTTTGCAATCTGCATGCTCAATGCCAGATGCCACTAAATCCTAAACACCGGTCCTTTAAAGTGACACCGATACCAATAGCATACTTAATTTTATGCCCATCATGTGACTGAATGGACGCGTCCCTGAAATAATCCATCCGCATCTTATGTATTTAGTTTAATAAGACGGCGCAGGTGTGTTATAGCCATACTTTCAAACACTGAACTGCCAACGGTGTCAAACAGACCACGTCCAACTTCACCACACCACAGACTGGATGGGTTGTAGCTACTGCAGTAGTGGGCCAATCACACAGCTTGCACCATAAAAATAGCATTTTTTCCCCAGAACTGGTTCCAAAACGATCAAATGCAGGTATCATTGCCTCTACTGTAGGTTATTTTGATCAATATCTTAAAAGGTATCGAGTGCTGATACTCAGCCCTGCTAACGATTAGCTTCATATCAGTTAATCTGCTGAATATCTTGCCAGTTAACTAATTAATTTTTTGGTCTGTGTAACATCTTAAACTGCTTGTTTTGTGCAGTTCAAAACCCAAAGATACATAAAACTAAAGTGTAAAAAATCTGCCATTTTTGCTTGAAACATAACTGATTATCAACATCACTGCAGTGACTTTTCTGTCAATTAACTGATCAATTAATTGACTAATAAAGTCAGCCCTAAAACACTCTAAAGGACCAGGGTGTGAGATTTGCTGAGCCACGAAAAACACAAAAGTCTGCATCTTAGAGCCAGTGTTTGGTTTGTCTGTTCTGTGCTGCTGTTCAAACATGGCGGTCCAACATGTCAACCTCCTGTAGATGTAAAGGGCTCACTCTAAAGTAACAAAAACACAACTATTCTTATTTTCAGGTGACTGTACATTAAATAATTATGAATATTATATTCAATTTTTGGCATATTCAGCCAATAAACTGCCATAAAGCTTACAAACTGGACCTTTGGCATTTGTGCGTTCAATTCTTTGCTCTGACATCAATAAATGCAAATTACATAGGCACAGAGATAAAAACACGACAAAGACTATAAACCAAAGTTACATAATGCACATAATAATCCATGAGTGCTGCACAAAGCCCCAGCTGGCTGCTGCACCTTTTATCTTTTAAAGATTAAAATATCAACACTCATGTGTCTTCAAAAATAAAACCTCAAACTATACGTAAAACATACAGCCTCTTTAAAAGATGCAAAGTGAATATTTTACTAAACAGAACTGTACTGCACATTTACTAAAAGACACAGCATTCAGACCAGCCACACTAACACTAAATCTCTCTTCAATTAAGACTAAAAATCACTGTACTTAAAAAATCATCTTGAGAAGTTCCCAAGTGCATCAAACTCAGCTCAGCCCAGCTTTGGGACAGCCTATCTGTGAGGCCAATTATTAACAGAAATCACTGATACATTTCAGCTATAAAGTGAGTAACAAAGCTATATAAACATGGCTGCATTCCTGCTTTCTGAGAACACATGAAAGCAGCTGGACTTTGCCTGTCAAACCACATACGGCAGACCCAACAACAGCAGCCGAGTTAGCTTTAATATGAGCCGGTGTGTTGTTGTGACTGTGAGGTGAAGGTATAAACCATGGATGGATTTATAATAGACTTCTCAGCTCTAAAAATAAGTGAGATTATGAGGTTTAAAAATGTATATTTTACTTTAAAATCCCCCAAAAGTGAAGTCTGTTCACTGTTTGAGGCTGGTCTCAGGAGAGATTGTCTCATGTTTACAAATATTTTTGCATCTTACTCAACTTACCTGCAGGGAATATTAGTTTTTTTCTACAGTATTTCTTTCTCAGTTTCAACCTGATTTAATTTTACATTTGTTCTCTTACTTGAACAGTTTTAATCAGCACTAAATTAATGCCACACAATAATTCACAAACACTGAAACTCTTCAGTGAGAGCCGCTAAGAAAACACTTCCAGCCTGTTACATAAAGTCTGAACTCTCAACACAGCCTGCGGTTGAATTTTCACTTAAATACAGATATTTATTTAACTTTAACCAACTTGTTGGGACGCGTGAATGCGTTGCAAAGCGTTTAAAATCCTGTATACACACTGAGGTGAAGCTAATTGGGCCTGTTGGTGAAGAACAGTGAGGAATGCAGTTTCAAGCTGGAGCTAAAACTTGTTTAGCAACTCTTGTGTTCAGGCTAATACCGAGTCCTGTGATACTCAAACAGAGAAAAAATACTGAACGTTAACGGTTAACGCACCTGTGTCGACTCCGGTCACATCACAGAAACAACCCGTGACTTCGCGTAAAGGTAGAAATCTCACTAGTTTGGTGTTTGTTTGGTTTTTTCAGAGTTGAAGTAAGAAGTAACCTGGCGGACAGGTGTGACCAGGTGCTCAATCCATTCTTTCACTGCATAGAGGAGGAAACGGTGAAGAGGTATCACTCTGTTTCTATTTCCACGTACCGACGACGTCACTGCAAAGATCTGCCCGCGTTTCAAGGGGGCGTGGCCTGAGTTTTGTGACTGTGGGTGGCTCGTCTTCACTGGCAGATACCTTTCTGTCAGAAAGCCCAGAAAGACGTATGCCAGATAGGGTTGTCTGGCAGAAAGGCTTGAGGAAGTCACGTGAGATAGTACAAAATCCAAAACAGAACAGAAAAAAGGTTTGATAAATGAATGGATTAGATGAAGGACTTATGAAGCTTCTTTTTTACTTTCTTGACTTACTATCTTCATTTTTTAATTATCATTTTCTGTTTTCTGTCATGGTTTTTTTTAATTAGGTTTAGGCAACAAAAATACTTACTTAGCTTTAGTAAAAAAAAAAATAAAAAAATGGTTTGGGCTAAAATAGACTGTTCACCATGTGTTAAAAATCTGTTTCTGACAGATAGCTTTCTGTCAGAAAGCCCAGAAAGCTGTACGGCAGAGAGGGTTTTCTGGCAGAAAGGCTTTAGGAAGTCATGTGAGACAGTATAAAGTCCAAAACAGAACAGGAAAAGGATGTGGTGGATGAATGGATTAGATTAGCAACTTCTTTCTAGGAGGCTGCTTCACATATGAAGCTTTTTTGACTTTCTTTGTGACTTGGTAGATTTAATAGTTTTATTTTTTTTTAAATGATTATTTTCTGTTTTGTCACAGTTTAATTAGGTTTAGGCAACAAAAGTACTTAGTTAGGTTGAGGAAAATACTGTTTGAGTTTAAATATACTGTTCACCATGTGTTAGAAATGCCTTTCTGGCAGAAATCCTTCTGTCAGAAAGCCCAGAAAGATGTATGTCAGATAGTGTTTTCTGGCAAACAGGCTTTAGGAAGTCATGTGAGATGGTATAAAATCCAAAACAGAACAGGAAAGGGATGTGATGGATGAATGTATTATATGAAGGACTTCCACCTATAGGAGGCAGGGTTGCAGTTTACATATGAAGCTTTTTTTAAACTTACTTTGTGACTTAATTGACTTAATAGCTTTGGTTTGTTTTTAAGTTATTTTCTGTTTTCTGTCACTGTTTGGTTAGACAACAAAAGTACTTGGTTAGATTTAGGAAAATATAATGGTTTGAGTTAAAATCGACTGTTAGCTATGTATTAGAAACCCCTTTCTGACAGAAGGACTTGAAGGCTAATTTCTCACAAGTGCAATCCATGACGGGCGCTGATTTATTACTTATTAACTTACAATTTCACATACCTATTTTGATTACTAACAGTACAGTATCTTTGAAAGTTTTATTTCAAAGATAAATAGTTAAATCAATCACAAGAGTGGCACCATACAAATATAAAACCAAATTTTATTACTTAAGTCTTCAAAAAGAAATTGTGCCTCTTTCCTCAGACTGAGACTCCCAAATTATTCTCAGCATTCCACCATGAAAAACAGTTAATTCATATGATCTATTATTTATCCACAACATGCTGTATATAGTTTATTGATGTTTTTTTTTTTTTTAATATTCTGAGTAGCATAAACAGAGCTACAACTAACATCTCATTATACAACAGATAACTAAAATAAATTAACCATGAAAAAAATTAAAAGCAGGCTACATGCAAAACAAAACAATGCACATTCAAAAATATTTATCAAACTGGTCAGATAGCAAATTATACTTTAGGATAATGTGGTGGCACATAATTTATCTTTGCACCAATTAACAAACAATAATTTAAATGCTGGGACAGTACATTAAACTTTTTGCCAACGTGAATTCATCTTCTGACTAAAACTGCTATGGAGTACTGCGAGACGCAGCCTGAAGGCAAATACTAAAGGCACTCGCTGCTGTATTAAAACCATATACATTATTGCCTGGCCAAAAAGAAGTCCCCACCTATAGGTAAGAGCCTTCCACTGGATAATTACTGCAGTGATTAATATGTTTCAGCTGGCAACAAGTTATTTAACCTTAACTGATGCAGTGAGCAGCTTCTCATTTCTTAAACAACCATGTCAGAAGACAAATCCTGTGGTCGTGGAAAAGATGTTACTGTTTCAGAAGAGTCAAATTATTGTCCTGCATCAAGCAAAGAAAACAACTGAGGAGACTGATGAAACTACTACAACACATTATTAATACCAGGAAGGACAGTGGTGAACCATCATCTTCCAGGAAAAAACTTAAACGTTTGTTGAAATCAGATCGTAACAAATCAACAGTAGAACTCACGGCTGTTTAACAGTGAAAGTAAGAGCATTTCCACACACACAATGTGAAGAGAACTCAAGGGACTAAACAGCTGTGAAGCCTTAGAAAACCACTTATCAGTGAGACTAATCTGGGAAAAAATGCTTCAGTTTGGTAGGGCGCATAAAGATTGGACTCTGAAGTGATGGAAAAAGGTCATGTGATCTGATGAGTCCAGATTTACCCTGTTCCAGAGTGATGGGGGCATCAGGGTAAGAAGAGAGGCGGATGAAGTGATGCTCCCATCATGCCTAGTGCCTACTGAACAAGCCTGTGGGGGCAGTGTGATGATCTGGGGAGTTGCTGAGGTGAAAGTTCAGCAACGTTATGTGACCAAAAAATGAGGTCAGCTCACTACCTGAATATACTGAATTAGCAGGTTTTTACATCAGTGAATTTTTTTCCTCCCTGATGTCACGGGCAGAATCCAAGATGACAATGTCAGGATTCATTGGGCTCAGAGTCCAGACCTGAACCCCACTGAGAATCATTGAGATGTGCTGGAGAAGACTTTACACAGCGGTCTGACTCTCCCATCATCAATACAAGATCTTGGCGAAAAATTAATGCAACCCTGGACAGAAATAAATGTTGTGACATTGCATAAGCTTATAGAAACGATGCCACAGTGAATGTGTGCCGTAATCAAAGCTAAAGGCGGAGTGTGTGAGACTTGTTTTTTTGGCCGGGCAGTGTTTAACATAGTCAGGTTTTGTAGTTTGGAGTAATTCATCTGTCAAAACACACACACAGCCTTTGCTTTAGCCAGACTCAGGTGCAAAGTGCATCAATAAAGTCATCAAACAGGACTGGTGAGGGTGGAGCTGCCACCCGCAAACACTATGATAAACAACTGAATAATACTACCCGTTTATTGGCCTTCATCATTATGTAAAAGGCCTGGGGAAAAAATAAACATCACACCACACTGTGCAAAATAAAACGGCAAGATCAACATTTTATTTCAAGAGCATAATCTCACAAATTATTGACTTCTTGTTCAAAACACACAAAAATCCAAATATGTCCACTTAAAATGATTTGACTTCACAAAGCCAGATTGATTTTCAATGTGATTTTTAAAACCATTTCCATCCTCAACTCACATTCTTTTCACATGATAACTTGACACACAGAAGCACAATTTGGCATTTAGAAACTTCAATTGTTTGACTCAACCATAAAGGTGTTTTAATATCAGTAATAATGATGTACAAGTCATGTCACACAATTTTTACACTAGGTGCTCAAAAAAAACAAGTAAATGAATGTTTGGGAAATCAATCCAATTACTTGACTTTAATCTCATGTCAGTCCCAAGTTATATATATATATAAAAAAAAAGGCTTCACAGTTACACGTAAACATTTATAGGACAGAGTGAAATAACTACTGCAAACGCGATAAGGGCTGAAACAAACAAAAAAAAAGTTAATGTTACGAGTGAAGGAGGAAATCTTCAGGGCGACTGCGTGCGAGCAGCACGGCGGGAAGGCGTTTGACACAGAGTTTTTCGTTCTGTCGAGGAATGCATGTCACGAGAGGCTGATCCGTGCAGGACAACTCATTGATCTGAGTAACGGTAACCAATGGTACATTCAAAGCTTTGGCAATTAAGGCAAAACAAATACAAAGACATGATTTGCTGTGAAATGGCATTTTAGAAAATTATGACATCTCTTAGACATAGTAAGCCCTCAACCTCGCCTCACAAGATACTCGAAAGAGCCCAAAGTGAAGCTGCAACTTACGGGACCTGGTCCAGAAAAATAAAAACCTCATTCAAGATCACTTTTTTAAATAACCTAAATTACTAAAACAGAGCCATGCTCAACAGTATTTTGCATGGTTCTGATATAAATTTTTTGTTTCAAGCGGCATTTAATACTTTTTCAACAGTTGCTTATTTACACATCCAGCAGTTACAGAGAAACATCATCACTTATCTGGAGTTGTGTTTAGCTCCGTTTTTGGTCTCCACCAGCCCCTGGGGGGAAACGTCTGGCTTTTTTAGCCGCTGACTTTTCCACTACGTTCACCAGCTCGTCGCTAACTATGCCAGTGTACAGTAGGGCTGAACATTTAATCGTAATATTCTCAAACCTGCAAATATGGCAAATCCAAACCAAATCGCAAAGTGCTGCAATTTTTCGATAAAGGTCAAATGTGTCACAACAAACCATTATGACTGAATCATTGTAGTGCTACAAAAGTGCTGTGGACTAGACTACAGTAAAAACATCACATCATCATTTTCCTTCTTTCTTTTTTTCAGTGAAAATGAAGTGCAAAAATCACCATTACTGTACCTTAAAAAGTGACTCAAACTATTTTGATAATTGATCATTTCAGACATCTTTCAAGCAAAAATGTCAAAACCATCCGCTGGTTCAATATAAGGATTAAATACAAGCATTCGTTGTTTTTCTTTGAAACCCAAAGACAGTGACTTATCATAAATGACAGACTGTTGGTTGGACAAAGGAAGCAATCTGAAAACGTCTTTCACAATCATTTGTCATTTTTATAGACTAAATCAGAGATGCTCAGAGTGGGAGGCGGGCCTCGGTTTCAGACGAGGCTCAGTGAATGGAAATGGAAAAAATATTAGTTATCAAAAGGAAATCACATAGAAGAGATAGTTCAGAGATACAGAATCGGGGAAATTTACATTTTTTTCCCCCCCAGAGTCAGAAACTAACGGCATTTGAACAGAACTTCTTCTCTATGTATTCCACGCAGTCTGGAGTTAAAACAGCAATAACGGGCCATCTGAGTTCCAGCAGCAGATTAATCAATAATCAAAATAACAGTTGCAGCCCTGAACTGTGATGGTTCTTTTTGCATATAGTTCAGCCCCAGTGTACAATGGGATTTTACAGCTTCTTCTCCGAAAACAGCCACCTGCTGTGGAAGAGCAGTGGGTGTCAAGTTGTGGGCCAGACAGCTTAACAATGAGCTGAAACTCTTAAAAAGCTCCGCAAAGTCACGGGGAGCTGCAGATTCCGGTCTCTGCGGGATACATTATAAAAATGCACATTAGATTCACTTAAAAGAAAGTTTGATAAAAGTTTTAATGCTGTGTCCTTCAGGCAATTTTTAAGGTATTCCTTGTTATATGCCAAATATAGGTTTAAAGTCGTTACCTTTAAAACAACTTTAAACTTTAAAACAAAACCCCTCTCCCCTGTCTTCCTGCAAAAAAAAAAAATAAAAAATCCGATGCATCTTCTCTCATCCTGCAAAACATTATTTTGCTTCATTTCAAAATCGGAGGCATACACATAAATTATAACACAAATGCGAAATGAGAAATGGGGCGACTAGCTAACCGTGTCCATCATATAAAACCACACTTTGACCGTCAGTTTGTGTGTCTTGGCGAGTAGAACTGCGTCATAATAGGAGGAGTGTGTCTGGATATGAGTTGGCAAATACCTCGTTTATATTTTCAAAGAATGTGACTGAGCCCTGTTCATCTGCCAGTTTTGTCGTAGGGGATGGAAAATAAACCCCAGAAACACATTTCTTTTTTTTTTCCCCCAGAAAGACCAATGAGAGAAATGCTGAATGAGTTACAGAAGTGAGTGGCGAGCCTCGATGGGGGCGTCATGACTTCAGCTCTCCATAGCTTCACTGTTCTTTTTTTTCTCTCACCTCTCCATTTTTTTTTCTTCATCCACGTCATCTCCCAGCAAACGTTTTACGGTTACAGTTAAACTGACAAACACTACATCTGAAAGCTAAATGAAAACTGGACCAATTAGTCTATAATAATAAACTCTACATGCCAGTTCTAGTAAAAGATTATTAGTACTACTGCTTACTCAGATGACAGAAATGAAGTATTTTTTTAAAAAATCAAGCACAATAAAACATGAACAAGTTAGTCAGAACAGAAGAGCTGCTGAATACCTAGCCTACCCGACTGACAAAATGTTAAAAACGTGTTTTCATTGACAAGATTGTATTCAATGTTTTAAACAGCAACTACTACGGCAACGTTTTTGGTCAGACCGGGATCGTTCATCAAGCCTGGTTACTAACTTCAAAGCCTGCACCTTGATCGATCATTTCTTCAGTATCTTCTCCGTACTCCAACGTGGCCATCGTGTCTGTTTCGTACTCCTGTTCTACCAACTCTTCTTCCACCTCGACCGCAGATGCGTCGCTCTTTGAATGGTTGGCGAGCACGCTGTCGAGCGTTTCACTCCTGGCTTTGTTTTTGTTGACTGAACCTTTAGGGCGGCCTCTTTTCCGCGGGACGCCCTCTTCGCTTTTCGCGGCACTTGGAGGACGGCCTCTTTTTTTCGGGGATCCGTCGGTGGGTGGTGAAGATGCAGCGGAAGGCAAACTCTTGCGTAAGTGAGCGCCTTTCTTGGACGCCGACTTGCGAGGTCGACCGCGGCTTCGGCGAGGGGCTGGTAGAGCTCCCTCTGGAGGGTCGACGCGTGGGTATTTCCTCGGCCTTCCCAGCGGCTTCCACACTTTTGGCTTTTTCAGCTCCTCGGGAGACGGCAGAGGATACTTCCTCGGCCGCCCCCTTTTAGCTGGTTGTTTTCTCGGTCTACCACGCTTCCCTTTTGTGGGCAGGATGTGTACTAACCGAGGTCGGCCTACCTTACGGTGCTTCTTGTTTAAAGAGCCTTTAGGTCGACCTCTTCCCCTCTTAGCTGGCTGGGAGCCGTCTGCGATGACACTTTTCCTTGGCCTTCCTCTCCCTCTTCGAGGCGTCTTTGAGATGCCATTTGATGTCGACTCCCCGCTGTATTTCACCACCACCTTCCTGATCCGACCTCGTCCCGTTTTCAGGATTCCAGCGTCTGTCTCCCCCTCACTGCTCATCTCTCTTAACAGCCTGGGTTTTTTATTGAGAGAGCCTTTTGGTCGACCTCTCTTCCTCGGTGGTACAGAACCTCCTTCATTCTCGTCACCGCTTGTTAAACTTTCCGACTTGCGCTTTGTGGATCCTTTTGGACGACCCCGTCCCATTTTTGGCCTATCAGAGCCACCGTTCGGTAAGTCTTCACCATCAGTCTTCTCAGGGGGGCTTGTGCTGAGAGACTTTTTTGGCCGACCTCTTTTCTTAGGAGTGTGGTCATCATTACTGGACTTATTCTTGGACCCTTTCGGTCTCCCTTTACGCCGAGGAGTCTGCACAGAATTATCGGCACTGTCGTCTTCTGTGTTTTTCTTGAGTTTTGGACGCCCTCGTCTCCTCTGCGGCTCTGTGGACCCACCGTTGGAAATGCCTGAAACCAGCTCCGTCAGGTTAACGTCTGTGACACAAACCTTCAGCTTCTTTGAGCCTTGTGGTCGCCCTCTTCCTCTTTTAACCGGACTGTCGTTGGACATGTCCACGCTGGACTCTGCCTCATTGCTCACCGCGTCTCCTTGTTCTACCTCAGCCGTGCTTATTTCTTCTTCCATACTGCTGCCGTCAGCTTGGACTGTCTCTGTTAGGTTTGCACCTGTAAATAAGAATTGAAAAGCACAATAAATATTTAATTAATAATCACTTAATATGCACATTAACCTATTTAATTATTGATTACACAACTGGATGTTAAGTGTGATCAAGCAGGACTCTGGTGCTGTACAATGCCACAATTTTTCATGTCAAGCCAAACAAATCACAAATAAAGTAACTAAGTAGGATATCCAGCAAATTCATACAGGTGTGTGTCTTCAAAACATGAAAACTATCTTGTTATAACTTTAACAGCCCTTGCTAAAACCAGATTTTTTCCCCTCACTTTAATAAGATTCAGACCAAATCTTTTGTCTTTTTGTGGCAATAATGCGCTGGCATATTAATCAGCAAAAATTAAATAATTTTAACTTTATGTCAAGTACAATTCAGACTTAATACAATTTGGAATTCAAGAAATGTGACACCTGATTAAAAGGTAATATAGACAATATAAAAAAATTAATATGCATTTTAAAATTTGTTCTGTATCCAACATGCTTAACAGCTGAGACTTGTATTATGTACTTATAATGTAATAATGGGTAGTGATTTATATACATTTATTTATTTATTTTGGTAGAGTGAAAACATTAGTTACATTTAAATGAGTTTATGAAGTTATTCTCTAATGTTGACACAATTATTATACATAATTAATAATTATAAGCTAATTTTTAATATTTTATTTAAAAGTATATATATTGTTTATAACAACAAATTAAACCTGTCAAAGACTTTACTGATTCCCTAAAACCATCTCAAAAACGTTCTCCATGTCATTAAAATATTATTACTGAAAATCTGATTTTTGACTAAAAATATATTATTTTGACTCAAATGTTTAAAAATAAAAGCTTAAGGGAACAAATACAGTCTACTTAAACAAGCTAGTCTGGGGAGTTAAATGGCATACACATGCATATTTTTTAAAAATATTATTTGGAAAGTAAGTGATAAATACCAGTAGGTTTTTATTGTTATTATTGAGAGGATGGATTTTAATCGGCTACGTCTATTTTCTGGATTACAATCTCACAACGGCGGGAAGCTGTATGATACTCAAGTACCGAGGAGGAGGCTAGCAAAAACATGTGCACTGTTAATATCGCTGCATGCAAATGATATTTTGAGGGTTTTGGCTGCATGTTTACTGATTTAAATATATGCAAATTATTTTTAAAACTCTTAAAAACACAATGCATTCTCAACTGTACATGCATGACAATAAATTTGATCAGATTTAAGGCCTTAGACAAACGCTATGACTATGGACCAGATTGTTTTCCAGGTAATAGTCAGGTTCAAAATCGATGGCGATGGAAAGAGCAGCTAGCGGCGTGAAGCGGATAAAATACTGCGAACAACAGAGTGCAGATCTCACCTTAAAGAAATCCTCTGTACGATTTAAGATTAATTTTCCATAAATTATTGATTCATCAGACAGCCTGCAGAGTAAAAGTGCGCGTTTATTGTTGTTGTGATGGCTGTTTAAATTTGCGATCGTTTCCGGCTGTCCGTCACGTTTAAGAGGCTCTGAAGGAAACTGCAGCGTAGAGTTTTAGTTCCGCCTCGACATCTGAGCTGAATGCCAGGCCGTTACTGAGATTTCTCACATATACTGTTGCCCACATACAGTATTTATACCCACATTTGCTATGGCACTTTTTTATTTAAAACCCTTCAACGCTGCTATCTGCAGACCCAAGATACTTCCGTTCCCATCCCATTCTCGTCAGGTGTGGTTTCTGTTTTTAATTTTTTTCATTGCAAATTCCTTGCCTGATCAATTGTTTCTGACTATTTTGTTTCGATACACATTATAGTTACTATTTATCCTTGTATATGTAGTAATTAGTAGCCTGCCTGTGATTTTTTTAAAAAGATCAAATTTGTATGCAAGCTTCATTTTAAGTGCAAGAGAAGGTAAAATGAGCCATCCCCTGTATCTAGTGAACCATAAACAAAAGGTAATATTGTAAACAAATTAGTAATTCACATTATTTAATCCGTTTTAGACTCAAGCACACAAAGACAACATCTTTATTTATCTTCTCAAAGCCCTTGCTCTTCCTTTAATTCTTCCCTTGCGAGTTCTTGTATGTTTGAAATTTTTGTTAATAAAAATAAATAAATGTCACCAGTGTTGCATCTTAATTAAAATAGGAAAATGTTCATATTGTAATAAGAAATTTAGCTTTTTTTTTTTTTTTGTCATTGCTACAACAATATGCTTCCATATAAAATCAACAAAATAAAATAATTTTACGCTGACCACCGTGGTTCACTTTTGCCGTCTTGTCTATCTTGGATGTTTAGGAGGCTCTGAAGGAAATTTGCAGCGCAGAATTTTGGTTCAGTCTCCCTACTGACTGCCAGGCTGCTACTGTGATTTCACACATATAATGTAGCCCACATATAATATTTATACTCACATTTGCTATGCTACTTCTTTAATCCCTCTGCAAAACCAAGATATTTTACACATCATCACCCAATTCCATTTCCTTAGGTGGGATTTCTATTTAAATTTTTATTGCAACTTCTTTGTCTGATGAATGTTTGAGGCCATTTTGCTCCAATTCCCTTTATAGATGTTATTTATGTTGATGTATATAGTAGTTAGTGGCTCTGATTTTTGTTTTTCATGCTTCACTTTAAGTAGATGCTCAAAATCTCACTATACCGTGCATCTGTTGTAGTGACACTCAGTCCCTCCTTTGCATACAATCAGTATACCAAACTTATATCCATGTCTGAAACAGGCCCGCGCTTGCAGCCACAGGAATGAGAGCATCACTCCCAACAAGTAACTTGAGACAATCCTCCAAATAATACCTGCAAACATCATTTGCTATAGTGGGATTACAGCCATAAAAAAAAGAACAATGCTACAAGTAGAGAACTATCTGCAGTAAAATGTTGAAATTAAATAGAATAATATCTATGATTATGAAAAATAATCGTGAAGATGCTTAATTTGGTCCCATGCTCATGCACAGAAACAAAGAAGGCAATGAGGAAGATAAACAAGTTTTAATTCAAATGTCAAACTTTGTGGTGAGTTAAATAAAACGTACTGATATCACACTACATTTGTTAATCATGTTTCAGATACTGATGCACCACATAAGGTGTTGTTTCATCAACATCTGATATTTGTTGCATTTTCCCTGAACTTACCCAGGATGTAAGGTAAGGTCTGTTCCCTTAAGTCCTTTTTGTGAATGACAGCATGTTGAAGCGACTCACATTAAAGGACATAAAAGACAGATGTACAATGTTAACGCCATACTTTGAAAAATATATTACAACTGAGCACAGACACACAGGATAGTGAGAAAAGTAATATGTACTTCACGATCTCTTGGCCTCTCTCAACTCTGACTTTTGTCAAAGCGTGAAATCATTGTTTAGTTGTTCATGAGCTGTATTTATTACCAGCATCTGAGCAGGAAAAAGAAAACTATTTTAATGTGAAAGTGCAGCAACTGTGTATAATGCTGGTTTGTTCAAACGTAATTTTAGAAGCATACTACCCACAGCTGTCAGATAAATAACAGTGTTTGCTTCTATTATTTACAGCAGTGGAATCTATCATTTATTTTTATTTAATTTTAATTATAAAGTACAGTGTTTTAGTTTATGCACTGCCATGTCAACTGAGCCCTGACTGTGAGACTGCAGCTCTGCACTGCCCTCTACAGATACATTTGTTAAGTGTAAATAATCATTGGGCAGTTGTGATATTATTATGAAGGGTGCACAGAAGGACAGAATATGATATAAAACATCTACAGTGACGGAGGAGAGTAACAAAACTCTAAAGAAACTCTTACACTCTCTAACACTACTCTGATATCTCAAGTAGAAAAAATGACAATCTAAACAATATTATCGATAATATTATAAGAAAAGATGGTCTGTTGATTTTTGGCGCAAATCTAAATTATAAACATATTCTGTTCAATGAGAAGAATTCAATCTCTACATTCAAGTGCACCAACATCAGCAAAATAAACATGTTTAATGTTTTTATTGCTCATTATATGATGGTTTAAGGGATATACTTTTAAGTAAAATGTCTTCTGAGTTCTTCTAGTTGGAAGATTATTTTAAAAACTTGAGTTTTGTTCAAGGAAGGATATCGTCTTCGTGGCAGATTATATTTGAAGAGCTTGGGACAGCAGACAGAGCGCACTGCACCACTTTTGTACTACTGTAATGGTATTTTTGGTGTCTTCTCCATGTCTGTCCATGTGGGCTGAGCATGTGTGTGTGCATGACACGATAAACAACAATATTATAAGATTATTATCAGACTAGAGGTGGCTGACTTAAAGCTGGGGTCAGCAGTTTATTTTTGGTGCCACTGGGAAAAGATTTCATAGCACCCTTTAAGCATGATGAAATTCTAGCAGTCTGATAGAAAAATAGACTTCTGGTCCTCCTCTTGGCTCTGTTGTCAGGCTTAAGAAAATCTTTCGCCAATCACAGGTCGGTAAGATAGTTGATTGTTTCGTCTTATTCTCAAAACATCAATATTTGACAACCTGGGAATGAGACTCAACAATCACAGCACCTTAAACAGCTTTAATATATTTGGATCAAAGTGAGACTGTAACTTTTGAAAGAAGAAATAACACATTCTTCCTCTTACAAATGAAAGTTGAACTCATGAGTGATAAAAATGCACACAGCTGCTGCTACAGTCGTCCTTGGTCTGGTATGACCTGTAGTTTATGTTGGCTAATACTCCTACTAACTTCACATAATATATATATTCAGGACTCAACAATAAGGATTGCTCGCTTGCCCAGGGAAAGTAAGAGTCATGTTAGGCTAGTAAATCCGTGGGCAGGTTGTAGAGAAGCAACTATTAAACTCTTTAGATAGTAGATTAATGGTTATATGAGTAATTCTCCATGCAAAAATGGCAGAAAATGCTGTTTTCAGTCTCTCAAATATGAAGATTTCCTGCTTTTCTCCATTTATTATTACATTAAATTTAATTTATTGACTGACAAATCAAACTTATTTTCTGGCATGCCCGCCTTCAGAAGCCAAAAAGCAGCACGAAGCAGAGGGGTCTTGAATCACTTTACTACCAAAATAAATCAATAAATGAACACAAAACATTGATTTTAAAAACATTTTGTTGATTTAAAAACAATTTTATTGCCCCTCCAGAGTCTATGATCGGAACTGTGTCCATAGCAACGGTCTGCTATAAAGAAATAACAGACCTTAGAATACTGCAATTGACCAATCAGATTTGAGTATGTAACAAGGCCCTGTAATAATTATAAACTAATCATCACCTGATGATTCATTAATATAGTATCTTCCAGGCTGTTCTCTAGTAACTCGTTACTATCATTATATTATATACTGTATTAGCTGAAAGTATGAATTGAAGTAACAACCACTTTCTTTATGAGTTTTTCTTATTAAATCAACCACTGAGCAGCACAAACTAGTAACAACTTATTCATTATTAATTACTTAATCATTAGTTACTCTTATTGTGCACCTCAAATAAAGTGAATCATCTTATTAAGTAGCTACTAAGTCATCCCTGATTATTCATACTTTACCATTACTCACTCTTTTTAATAATCACAAAGGGGAAGAGTGTTCATAATAACTCATCATTATCTACCACATATACAGCACTCACATCAGAGGTATTCAGGAACTACTTATAAATGAGTCATTAATTATTAGATTGCTCCTCACTCATTACTCTCATCTTCGAGTACCATATTGAAAAGTGTTACCCATTTTGTTTTACCATCATCCTGTAATTGCCACTAGAGGCCACAGTGGCTGCAGTTCAGCAAAAGTTACACAGCTGAGCTTTAAGTTAATAAGGTCTAAAATATGGATGAGTTGACTGGACGTTTAAAATGCGAAACCTTTTTATTACCAAGTAAATATGTGGTGGTTAATTTCAAAGTGTTTTCACATGCAGTACTTGAAATACAAGTACTTAAAATTCTACTTACAGTAAGCAGATTGCGTATATTTATAACATAAGGAAAGGTTTTGCAGCAGAAGTAACAAAAAGCAGATGCATAGTATAGATGAGTAACTTACAAAAACTAGAGTAGGCCTACTGCTGTATAAATATTATGCACATCTACTGTACTATGCACAAAATAAAGTATGAAAAAACAAATATAAACTGTCCTCAATACTATTAAGTATTGAAATTATGACTGTGGAACATCATCGTCTCCTCTGTCCTCCTTCAGTATCAGTTTTAGCCGAGTTTATTCCACATTTTCACATTGTTTTAGCTCCGTCCTGTCTTTCCTGTGTCTCTCCACAGAAGGGAACCATATTGACATAGAAAGAAAAGACATGAGGGGAAAAAAGGCTAGAAAAAAGGCAAAATTAGAGAGAGGCAGATTATGTTGCACAGGGTAGTTGGATAAGGGGGTGGAGTATGAGGTAAGGGCAGATTGATGAGGTCAGCATCAATAAGAAGGAGAAGAATGCAAGAGAAGAAAAAGAAATATGCAAATTATGTTTATATGAGTGTGTGAGGAAAGGAGAAACAGACAGAGACAGAGACGCTGTCAGTTCAAAAGAGGGAGAGAGAAAATGACAGACGTGGCCGGAGGAAAGGAAAGGAGCGTTTGAGAAAGACAACCCCTGAGAGACTGCACGCTGAACCCGCTGCCCCGTCTCAACCCTCCTCCTCCTCCCTCCCCGTGTGCTTCGCCATGGTTACCAGACAGGGCTCCCAATGCAGCCAGTTAATGTGTTTTTCAGCGGCAGGAGCGAGCTGGGTACTAATGTGTCTCAGTCTGTCTCCGGCACAATCAATGTCAACTGTCCTGGGATGCACAAACACATGGAGGGCTGAGAGCCAGGGAACACTGAGCCACCCTGGCCGAGTGTCAGGGCGAGAGTCTGAGAGAAAGAGGACCACGTCACTTTCATTTATTCACCTGAAAACTGCCCACTCTGCCGTCAGAAAAAAGTGACGGTGAAAAGTTTTATCACATGTAGATCATTACAACATTGATGTAAAATATTTATCTCATGTTCGGT
>JAJHUR010005722.1:0-23605 GCA_027495735.1 Lutjanus campechanus | reverse complement strand
ATTATTATTATTATTATTATTATCATTACACACACACAGCAGTATAAAACTCACCAGAGAAGCTCTGGAAGAAAATTACACTGAGAGAAATGACTCAGAAATGACTGATGTTGCATTTCTCTTTACAATTCAAACATAAGACTTTACTGAAGGATTGCATGCGAGATAGTAAGAGAGATAGTAAGAGGAATCATAACAACAAATTGTTTTGTTTCCCTAATTGTGATAAAACAGAATTATCTTTATCCTGAAACACAGACAATGCTACTGTTGGTTTATTTATTTGTTTAGTTGTAGAGGCCGTGTACAGCTACTTGGGCAGGAAACAGAGAAGTATCTCTGGTAAGAAATGAACATTGTAGTATAAAAACACAAACAGTATAAACTATACAGTACAACAATAAAAGCAACAACAAGATTTCTGCACATTAAGACACATGAAGTGTGTGCATGTATGTGTCATGGGACCAGATAAATAAATAAATAAATAAATACTTGCTCTTAGATGCATTGCAATGTGGACATGGAAGACTCAGAATCAATTCATAAATGTCAACATTTGATGAAAAAAAAACAAAAAAAACTTGCTGCTTTGTGATTGGTTGTTAAAAAAACACTGGTGCTGTGAATGGCTGTTGTAAAACCCTCTTGCGCTGTGATTGGTTGCTGTGAAACACTCCTGTGCTGTGATTGGCGACAGTAAAATCCCATTCTTTTGTGACTGGCTGTGGTAAAAACCACGTGGGCTGTGATTGGCTGTTGTAAAATCCCTTGTTTTGTGATTGGCTGTTGTAAAACTAATTTCTGCTGTATTTCATTATTGTAAAAAGTCCTTGACTGGACGCTGTAAAGCTCCCTTATTTGGTGATTGGCTGTTGTGAAATCCCCCTGTTTTATGACTGGCTGTTGTAAAACCCTATCGTGCTGTGAATATAATTATTGAGTGTGGTCTAGACCTACTCTATATGTAAAGTGTCTTGAGACAACTTTGTTGTGAATTGGCGCTATATAAATAAAATTTGACTTGACTTGACTTGACTTGATTGGTTGTTGGAAATCCCTCCCGTGTTGTGACTGGTTGTTGTAAAACTTCCCTGTATTGTGACTGGGTGTTGTAAAATCCCCCTGTTTTGTGATTGGCTGCTGTAAAACCCTCCTTTCCCGTGACTGGCTGTGGTAAAGCCTACCTGTGCTGTGATTGTCTGTTGTAAAAACCACCAGTGCTGTGATTGGCTCATGTAAAACCCTCTTGTGTTGTGATTTTTTTGTAAAACTATCTGTGCTGTGATTTGCTCTTGTAAAATAAACCTGTACACCAACTCCCTTCTACTGTGACTGGGTTCTGTAAAATCCCTCCTATGTTGTGATTGGCTGTTGTAAAAAAATTACAATGTAAAATTACGTAATGTAACGGCGTTACGTAATTAGGATACCAAAAAAAAAGGTAACTGTAATCCGTTACAGTACAGGAAAAAAAACCATGTAATCAGATTACCGGTATATTTGATAAAAACGGGGATTACTTAGCAGGATTACATTTTAAAATCAAACAGGATATACTACACTGCAGCAGACATGGCCAGTGCGCACGCATTGTGACACTTTACGACACAACACCACAACAAACCAATATGTGAAACGACCACCCGCGTAGCCTCGATCCATGTGTAAACATGATGTAAGATAAGGACATTAAAACAGTCGCCAATGGCTGTTCATCATTATGGCAAAATTCCAGGTGAAAGCCTAAAGTTTCAAGAACACTGGGTTTATAGTTTATCCAAAACATGTGGATGAAAGACTGCTACATCTGATGGATTAACGTCAGCAGTTGGCTGTGGAGGAAAGATGCCAAAAACTGCCCAAGAATCCATCTGAAGCCTCACACCAAGTGAGTGAGAGCTGTTTTAGAGATTTACTTTTTAATGCTGAGCGATCATTTACTTTATTAAGCCGAATATGTTGAACATTGACGCTCACGCGGTGTGATGAATACGAACGGAATGTAAAATCTCTTTCGGCTCAATATCATAACTTTAAAAACACCAAGTGACTTGATTTAATGAATTTCGTTTGTTTAAGATATGAAGAATTGTAAAATATCACTTCCATGAGGCTGTTCAGTCAGACAGAGACAGATCACAGACTGAACTTGGTATTTCATCCTCGCATGCAGTCACGGCGAAGGTCAAGCTGTACACAGCCTGCACTGTTTATATTATGTTAATAATAATGTTGATTAATGTTGAAATGATGTTCTTCTGCCTCACTAATAAGTATAAATACCACCAGATAACAGACTAAAGTGATAATGCGGTCAAAATGTGTCATTTTAGAGAAAATATTAACTTAACTTAATTATTAGTATATAAATCCCCTTCAAGCTCGGGTCCTCTACCAGAGGCCAGGGAGCTTGAGGGTTCTGCACAGGATCTTAGCAACAGCCAATCACAGCATGTATATATATATATATATATATATATATATATATATATATATACATATATATATATATATATATATGTACTGTAAAAACGCGGAATTTAAACTTGTTTTGCTAACGCTAACAAGTTTTCATGATGTACTTTGTGTCGCTATTACCTGCTGACAAGGATTGATATATTAAAAATTAAATACACTGGGGTTGGATTGTTGTCCATACGTTTTAAAAGACTGGGCGAATGATCTGACTCAGTGACCTGAAGTGTCATTTCCAGACATCTTCTGCTACTTAATCGAGTCACCTGGTAAGGGACTATATCACTTTTGCTATAGATATGATGAATTAAACTTAACATAATTTCAGTACCTGACATTAAATAGACAAATTAATGTTCTCTTTCTCTCGTGTGCTCTTGGTCCCAAGGGCGGGTGTATGGGGAGGTATATGGGATTAGCCAATGTTCACTGATGTTCTGTGACGTTAGTCACACATTTACGTCAGTAAATGTTTACTTGTTCATATAACTGAAAACCTGTTAAATAAAGTCTTTAAAAAATAGACAAATTAATGAATTGCAGCACTTTATTATAATCATTGATTAATCATCGAATAAATTCATTCATCCATCCATTCATTCATTCATGAGCTGTTACGCAGGGATTTTCACACAGAGCAGCCTCAAAAACTACAGGTCTCTGTAGGCTCATCATTTCTTCACAAGTGGCTTTGTCGGAGTTGTGCTCCATCACAAACTGTCATCATCGTTTTGTTGTTGGGTCCCATGATCTGCCAAACTTGTCCTCTCTTCTGATAGCTCGAGGCCATTTTGTCCTCCTATGTGGTTCCGTTTTATTATTTGGTAAAATGTAAAACTTTAATTGGTGATTTTTTTTTATTTGCGGTGCAAAAGGGCACACAGCAACTCTTTGGCATTATGGCTAAAAAAACTTCCCTCTGCTGTGATTGGCAGTTGTAAAGCTGCCCTGTTTTGTGATTAGCTGTTGTGAAACTCATCTCTGCTGTGATTAGTTGTTGTAAAAACCCTCTGCGTTGTGACTGGCTGCTGTAAAACTCCCCTGCTTTGTGATTGGATATTGTAAAACTCCCCTCTGCTGTGATTGGCTGTTGTAAAATCCCCCTGTTTTGTGATTGGCTATTGTAAAAAAAAAACTGTGCTGTGACTGGCTCTAGTAAAATCCCCCTGTGCTGTGATTGGCTCATGTAAAACCCTTCTATGCTATGATTGGTTATTGTAAAAACACCTGTGCTGTGATTGGCTGTTGTAAAACTCATCTCTGCTGTAATTGGTTGTTATAAAACCATCCGTGCTGTAATTGGCTTCTGTAAAATCCCCCTGTTTTGTGACTGGCTATTGTAAAACTCCCTTGCTTTATGATTGGAAAACTCACCTCCTATGTGGTTGGCTGGCATAAATAAAAAAACTGTGCTGTGATTGGCTCTTGTAAAATCCTCCTGTGGTGTGACTGGCTCATGTAAAACCCTTCTATGCTGTGATTGGTTGTTCTAAAACTATCTGTGCTGTGTTTGGCGGTTGTAAAATAACCCTGTGCTGTCATCTGCTTTTGTAAAACCTCCTTCTGCTGACTGGCTTCCGTAAAATCCCCCTGTTTTGTGATTGTCTATTGTTTGTGAGGTACCCAGAGATCACCACCCCTAATTCTGGTACACAGAACCCTGAAGTGTTCCTCATTTTCTGTCTTTATGTTAAGCACCATTTCTGCACATGATTTTACTGTTCAGCAAACACTTTGACTTGACTTGGATTCTCTCCAACTGTCCTTTGCATTTTCTGCCTCAAATAAACCTGAACATATTATAGATTACTTATATTTTCTTCAGTTGACCTGATTACCTAACACTGAAGAGACTGTCAAGCCTAGGCTGAATAATCTCACCAGACAGCCGTCACTTTCAGTCAACACTGTATTGTGCAGATGACAGAGAGGTTGCATACAGGCAGCTATGGTTTAACATGATGGCACCCTGCACTCCTCTGTGGCATAACTGTACTACACTCTGATGAAAAAAGGACCAGATTACATGCATATTGATTAATCCTATTATTAGAGTATTAGAGATATAGGCCTTACCCATGGAGTATTTGGCTCTGGTGCATCTTGTCCTCTTCAGTACCTCATAGACCTGACAATGCAAAAGAACATTCAACATACTAAAAGAACACACTCAGTGTTAATAACATGAATAAACACTCAGTGTTAATAACGTGAATAAACACTCAGTGTTAATAACATGAATAAACACTCAGTGTTAATAACATGAATAAACACTCAGTGTTAATAACGTGAGTAGATGAGAAGGTGGGTTGAATATTTACGTGAATAATAGCAGGTGAAATTGTTGGAGGGAGAATGAAGCAGGTGAACTGATGAGGTGTGTGTGTGTGTGTGTGTGTGTGTGTGTGTGTGCGTGTCCTCAGAGAGGCTGCTGATCAGCTCAGTGTAAAACAGTTTTATTGATGAGAGCTGGAGCTCAGCAGGGAGCCAACAACAGCTGTGATTGATGAGCTCCATTCAATAATGAGAAGCCAATCATATTACACAGTTGTTAGCCAAGGGCTGTGTAGGTGTGTGTACATGTATGATGCAGAGTCACAGAGTGTTAGTTTTTCATGGGAGCCACTCCCATACAGAGAAACAAGTAGACCTGAGGGATCAAGATGGAGCAACAAGGGCTATATGGCTACATCTATAAAGAAAACCACATGTATCAAAACTGCTGAATCAAACATTGTGTCTTTTCTCTGGCTCCTGTGTGTCCTCCTGAAGGAGCCACCTGCCGACCACTCATCTACTAAAACCAATACTTACTATAGAGCTCCTGGTCTTGCTGTCAAAGAACTTGTCCCTGTCAGACAGATCGAATCTGGAAACACAGCGAAAACACGTCTAGTTTTAGTTGCAGATCCACAGCACAGACTGATCATTTTCTCTTTACTCTGCTAATATTGTTAATTTTGCCCATCTAGCACACAATAATAACACCTTTGTCTATGCTTCAACTCCCTCCTCTTTATTGTTTCAATCTATCTCCTCTTTATCTTTTCTTTCATATCTGGCTTGTTACCTTACAGTTTTTGAAAGTGTTACTTTAACTTGGGTTCTCCAGCCTAGCTGGCCAGCTTTGCTTCTAGTCATCCACAGTTAATGTAACATCTCTCTCTAGAGTACAATGCTCTTAGAGCCAGAAGGAGCTGGATGATATTGTTGGAAGATTTTGGCCTGTCACAGCATTATTGGTCTATACCAGTGGTTCCCAACCTTTTTTCCTTGGAGCCTCCTACTGGTAACTAAGATAAGCTCAACCCTCCCAGCTTGCACACATGCACACATGCACCAAAACAATAAGTGATTCATTCAAAAGCTTTATTGATCAAAATAAATATTAATGAAATTATTTTTAATTTACTTTACATTTGGTAAATATCTATTTTCTAGTATAAGCTTAACATGTTTTTCTTTTAACAACTCAACAGAGTACACACACTCCTACTTACCAAAAGAATAATAATGATTCATTATTACAGAGCTTGAGATGCTGACAAAGTAGCCTGCTATTTTCATTATTTTAGTTGTGCAAATGACAACCTAAGAGAGCAGACAACCCCCTATCTATCTATCTATCTATCTATCTATCTATCTATCTATCTATCTATCTATCTATCTATCTATCTATCTAGCTTCACATATTTATTAGACCATCACCCAATGTAAGGTTTATGCCACAGCTGCCCTAAATTAACGGCATTGGTAATTACCAAAATCATTTTAATACACCAGTATGTAGAAGCTCTTTAACTGAAATATTTTTAATGCTAAAATATCATTATTATTATTGTTATCCATGAATTTTCAAATTTACTGTTTTACAAAAAACAGAAAAAATAGCAAAGACATTATTATCATTATTATTATTATTAGCAGGAAACGAAAGTTAACTGAAGCAGATGTCAGACACCTCAAGATTTGAAGTACTAGAGACAGAAAGAAGACCACTGCTGATCTTCAGGCAGAGATAAATGCTTCTAGATCAGAGTCTGAGAAAGTCTCCAGAATGACCATAAGCAGATGACTGACAGAACAAGGCTTAAAGGGAAGACTAGCTGCTAAGAAGCCAATATTGAGGCCTGCAAACATCCAGAAACACCTCAGACTGTTGATGACTGGAAGAAGGTACTCTGGACGGACGAGTCCAAGTTTGAACTCTTCTGTCAGCATCGTCGTGTTTATGTTCACAGAAAAGCTGGAGAACGTTTTGATGCCAGATGCACTGCACCCACAGTGAAACACGGTGGAGATTCCATTATGGTACGGGGTTCCATTTGTGGAAACGGCATGGGCAAATTAGTGAAAATCGACAGTATCATGAACAAGAACGTCTACCACAACATCTTAGTGCATCATGGAATCACTTCTGGACAGAATCTGATTGGTCGTGGGTTCATATACTAACAAGACAATGACCCCAAGCAGACTTCAAAGCTGTGCAGAGACTATTTGACCAAGAAAAAGGAATCTGGAGGACTGGAACTGATGGACTGGCCAAGTCAAAGTCTGGATTTGAATCCTATTGAACAAATTTGGGATTTAGTAGGTTCAAAGATTGATCGCACAAAAGTTTAATCTAAGTCAAGTCTGTGAGAACAGCTAGAAACTATTTGGACTCAATAAGAATATATATGTATATATACATATATTTATACAAAACATGCCAACTGGTTACACCTCCCAGTGTTCAGTATTGAGCTCTGTCACTTCTTGATTACAGTAGATATAGGGAGACTCAGCTAAAGAACACTTATATTCAAATTGCATCTCAGTCTGACTCTCTGAATAATTTTGAATACAGACTTAAGGACTGTCAGATGAACCAAACTGGAAATATGTGACTTGTCCTGACCTTTCTCTTTCACTGTGAGTTTCTTAAGGAGTTCAACACAACTGTGCTTCTGCACACATATATAGTTATTGCCATGCACACGTGTGCACACTCAGACACACACAAACACACAAACTGTGCACATATGAAGGTAGCTGTTAGAAGAAAAGCACTGGGAAGTGTGTGTTCTGAGAGCGTGTCATCAAACTGACTGAGTGGGCAGCTCCTGTCAGTCAGTCAGTGGGCAGTCAGTCAGTACTTGTGTTGCTGGTAGTGCATGATGGTGTTCACTGAAACAGTCCAAACAGTCCTTGAGCCTCCACTGACAGACGGCATGAATCTGAAGTTAAAGCTGCTGTTTAGTAATTTTACTCCAATCAATTACTGGCATTTAGTCTTACAGTCACTTGAATGTTCAAGAATCACCTAAATGTAAAAGCACTGAACACAGAGTCTGAAGAAATCAGATTGAGTCAAAGTGGTTTGAAATACACTTTTCTCAGTAATCTATAACTGGGCTTAAACTGGCTTGGAGTGTTTTCAGGAGATGTGGAGGGAGATCTCCTGCTAGCTGTTAGTCAGAGCTGTAAATATAGCTGCCCGCTGCCCACTCTCTCCTCCATACATCCCAGCAGGCTGACATTTATGCTAAGACATTTCTCCTCTCTGATCACCGCTTTTGAAAGTACTTTCACTTGTTGGGAGTGAGCAGGAGGCAGCAGTGAAGTCATGACTTCTGTCTGTACTTAATCCAATTAGTCACTCTAAATGCTTTATTTAGCCATATTAAAAATCCTCCGACACAGCACTGAGAAAATGCAAACGACTTTTGTGATTCAGGCTAGCTGCGTTTTTCCTCGGAGGAGAGCAGACTGAGGGATGGGAGCCTCAGCAGAGTCGCACTTCAGTTCAGAGTCAGACAGCTTGATGGGCTTGTTGTGCAATTTTTTATTTCAATTTACACCTCTGTGGTTGTTCTCTCTGCTGTCTCAATAATGATCATGTGGTTAAAGCAGCCTCTTCCAATTCTGCTCAGGGGTGAAACAACATGAAACATGAAGCATAATTCTCTGTTGACAAAATGCTCAAGTCTGAGTTTCAGCTTTCAGATTTACCTCATTTGCCCTTTACAAAACAGTCTTACAATGACACATTATTATTATCATGTCTATTCTGATGAAAGTAGTCTAATTTAGATCACAAGCCATGTCAAGTGAAGTCAAGTGAAGTCAGGTTTATTTATAGTTTATTATTTATCTCAGGGCTCTTTTCATATAGAACAGATCTAAACTGTATGATATGTGATGACTTCAGTAGTAAAGTTTTCAATAGTAAAGAAGTGCCTTCACTGTGTTGGGGTCATATTATTAGTGTCCATGGAAACATTCTGTGTGCTGATTTTAGAGGGAAACAGCTCAGATGTGTAAAATGCAGCTTCTACTGTATTGTTGTGCAGCTGGCTGAGACATTACAGTGGCTTTGACTCTCTGTCTTCACAGCTGAGAGCAGAACGTCAGCAGAGATTTTACTCACAGGTGCTGCTTCTCTCTGGAGAAAGGGTGAGAGAGGGATTTGACGCTCTGTGGACGGTTGGCGTCTACTTTTGGGTGGAGAGGAGCCGTGACTTTGTGGATGAACAGTCGGATCTTCTCCACCACATTGCTGCCTTGTTTCACATCATAAACCTACAGAGGAGGTAAGAGAACCACATTCGAATGCAAATTAGAGGACTCTGCATGTAATTACTCTAATATTAAAACAGGTGGTCTCACTGAGATCAGAATATCTTTTTTGTCCTGTGATCTGATATTATAACTACTGTTTTTAGATGTGAACAGAGAGCAGAGGTAATTTGTAATTAGAACCTTTATCTATAAGGCTCTACTTATTCATTCTGAGAGGCCTGCAGAGTTTGAATATGGGGAGTAGGCACGATTCTCTATTGTATTCTTGAAAACAGCATACAGTTTATTTTAGCTGCACTTAAAACAGACTTGTGTTTGATAAGAGTGAATCGAATTGCGTCAAAAGCACATTGTAGGTTCACAATGGCCAGATTAAGAGAGAAGATTTTGTTAAAGTACATAGTGAACAGAAAAGGACGCCTTCATTATTCAGTCCCTCCAGGAAGTTGCAATGTTGCGATTGCAACAGTTAACACAAATTCAACCAGTCCCTGTGAATTCTGCACAACCAATACTACTAATCAATTTGTTTGGGTTTGTCATTGTTACTGACATTTATCAATAGCCTGAACTTTTATTCTAGAATTTTGTGCTGTTTTGACTGAGTTTGAGGTCAAAAAGATTTTGGTTCTTTGTGGAATACAACACATGTGCACATCTTCATTTACAAATAAAACACATTTTATTAGTTTTTGGTAACATTACTCAGAACACTCAGAATAGATTGCAGTTTTATTCTCCCTGGAACAAGTTGCCGTTGATTTGAATGAATTATACTAAAAAATTGTGATTGTTTTTTGTAATTTTCACTTGCTCCTGCAATTTTATTGCATAAAAATGCCTACAAACATTGCACAATGCCGCCTCCTGTATTTTTTTCAATCTCTACCAGTTGTAATAACATCACAACAATTGAATGAATGGGATAAATGGATCTCAAGATTCATATGGGGGGGGGGGGCAGAAGACCAAGAATTTGCTTCAAAACACTGCAACTTCCTAAAGAGAAAGGGGGTAGATCAGTACCTTGTCTAATAGACTTTTACAAGGCAGCACAATTAAGACCACTAGCATGCTGCTGTAATCCAGAGTATATAGCAAAATGGAAAGATCTGGAAATTTCACAGTTAGACATACCGTTACAATCCATATTAGGCAGCAAAACCCTGTATGAGCAGCACTCTAATAGGCTAAATCAATGGACTGCAGTCCCTCTTAGAATCTGGTTTAAAGAATGTAAATCACCACTGTTTGAAAGAAAGTCTAGACTGCTGAGATGGGTCGATTTTGACCCAGACTTCAAACCGGCAATGATTGACGGGAGGTTTAAATATTGGTATAGAATTGGCATTACTTCTTATTGCTCAATTTCATCAAAGGGAGAACTGGACAGTTTTCAGAACATTTTGGACATATACATGTATGGCTTAGAAAGACTGGATTTTTTTTTTTGGTTTTTACAAATCAGGACTTATTTCAACAATGAGATAAAATTCATGGACAAATACGACACTAACTTAATTGATATATTTATTGATATATATATAAAAATAAGGACAATAGGAAGTTATATTCAAAGTTATACTCAAGCATTCAATCCATTAAAAAATACTCAACAAATAAGGTCAGATTAAAATGGGAAAAAGAATCTGGACTCGTCATTTCAGAGGAGGACTGGTCTAATATGTGCTCTGTGCAGTCTACTTCCACCAGCTCGGGTCTGTGGAGACAATTTTGTTGGCAGAAGTTGATTAGATACTTCACAACTCCTAAGTTAAAATGTGTACAGACGGGTGAGGTGGTAAGGGGTCTATGTTGGAGAGGATGCAGAGAACAGCTAACAGGTCATTTTCATATATTCTGGAGCTGTCCAGTCATTCAACCATACTGGCAAGAGGTGACACAAGTCATAAAAAATATTCTTGGAGACGGATTTGACTGTTCTTTCTCTACAGTTTATCTGGGCAATATCACAGCTCACCTACTGATGCGAGACAAATATCTATTAAAGATATTATTAGCAACCAGCAAGAAAGCTGTAACACAAAAATGGTTACAGATCGAACCTCCAACAAAGACTGACTGAATAAACATTGTGAATGATGTCCAAAATATGGAAAGAATTACTTTTCACTAAATCAGCAGGTTGATACATTTTCGCAATATTGGGAGAAATTGATTGTGTTTGTAATTTCACACTAATGTCATCACTAATCTGCTATTGTATTAACTGACATTTATCCCCGATAGTTTAATATTGGTATGAATGCATGGGTGACCAACAGTTTGTTCCAATGTGTTTTTTTATGTTTTACAAAAGATAAAGTATAAAAAAGCTGCCGTGAAATCAGGCATTTTAGGTCATAACAATCCCTAAAACAGTCTATGAAATCCTGGAGGGACTGATTTACCCTAGGAGCACCACCTTAAATCTACCCATCATAGCCACTAGTGGCTAGGTACAGTAGCCCTTTACTGCATGTCATCCCCTGACCCTCCGTCCCCTTTTTGCTGTCCTAGCCATTAAAGGCATAAAAGCCCCAGAAATATTAAAAAAAGATAGCCACCCAACTAGTTAATTTATTGCCAATCTAGACCTACAAAGGATGTGTTGCAGCCATTTGTTTGAAGTTATAATCAAAAGGCCACTGCTGCACCATGGGCATGTGATGTGCTCAGGTAAAAGAAGTTCATGCAAAATTATTGCATTTTTGTGGTTTATTTATCCAAAACGAAACAAGCAAACAATAGAATTAAGATTCATGTATCCTGCATGCCTCTCCTGCTCTGGTAAAAAAAAAAAAACATTTGCCCAGCCAGGTACATGCTGATCCTATCTCTGCCTTCCTACTTGTAACTTTAGGTGCCTACAGCAAAACACAAAAATACTAATGATGCAAAAAAATAAATAAGCTACAAAGGAAAATAGTACTAATTAATCATTAGGCATAACAAATAACTAGCAAAGATAAATACTATCAAAATCCAATCTAAAAAAAAAAAATCAAATTCTACTACTAATATATTAATAAAACAATAACTACATACTTACAAACAAAGAGCTCCTACAACATGGTCTAAATCCTGAGTGCTCAGATTCATCTCAGTCATTCGTTGGGACTCTAGAGGACTGAGTCAGCTGATGTTTTGTGTTTTGTGCCAATATCTGATATTTCAGGAGTTGACAGTTAAGTAGACTGTAGCGAGGTTTGTGCTGCACAATCTCCCCTTGTGACTTGACAAATGGCTGAGTCAAAATTCATGCATTTTGCATTCCCTTTGGATTTCTATCAAAATCACACTCCAAGGCTTATAAGAGGTGTTATAATGCCACATGAATACAAAGGACAGATGAACAGAAAACACTGATTTGAACAATTTTCACCAATCAGAAATGCAGCTCTGAGAGCAGGTTGAGTCAGCCTCAGGCCAAAAGGAAGCTACAGTAAACATGCATTTCTGAACTACCTTCTTTGTTGGCATCTTGAGCTTCATGAACTCAGCCTCTCGACACAGAACGTTCCAGGGAGCGTGGACCTTCAAGAAGCCGATTCCAGGGATCTTAACCTGAAATACAAGCAAGGTTTAGAAATTTAAATACTATTCTCTGTGTACCTGCTGCTCAAACACGGGGCAGTTCAGGACTTTTCAGACTGTATGAACCAGCCCTACAAACAAATACTTGCTTGGCTGACATATGGGAGCAAACACCCCAGCTGACAGAGCAGCATGTTGCTTTTCTGTTGTCTGCAAGAGGCCCAGGAAAAATCCTCTGCATCATCTTTAGCACAAACTCACGTCTTTATTGCTGCGTATGCTGTCTCTGCAGCCTCTACTGTTATGTAAAACCACTCATATGCTGCCAGACTCACTTCACACCCTTCAGCTCAGCACATTGACCCGTCTGGATACAGAAATACATAACAACCAATTCAAACTAGCTGACTTACTTCATACTATATCAGATGATTTTAGTATCAAATGTTCTGTCTGCTGATTATAAGCATTGTCTGATAAAGTTTAACTGTTATGAAATTAGGCTGCTTCAGCAGGAACATAAAGAGAAACACTGTTAAGAATACGGCAAATGGGGATTATATAAACAGTAGGGATGTAACGATTCATTCAGCTCACGATTCAATACAATTTCCGATACTCGCTTCATGATACGATTTTCTGATGATTTTTTGTTTTTACAGAATGCAGACAAATTATGACTGAAAAATATTCCCGTAATTATTTTAGACAAAAAACACAACATGTCTGAGGTAGGGTGTGGCTGCAAAACACAAACTATGCAATGAATATACAGTACTTAACAAATTTATTTGACCACCTGTTATGAAAACGAGAAAACACTGACATGTCAAGAGGTAGCACCGTTAGAATAAACAATTAAAGGCCCAATGGATACTGGATTTTTGGAGCCAATGCCAATATTATATAGTTAAAAGTTCTGATATTAATACATTGGCTGATATGCAATGATCCCTTAAATGTGCTTATCAAACACTTCTGACAAAAATAAGTAATGGAGGCAGGATATTTTACAGCTTGACAATCAACTTTTTTTTATTTGCACAATAACGTAATAATAATATCACACAAACAGAAAATCAGCTCTATAAATCAAGCAACAACATAAACTAAATAAAATAGTGCAGTGAAAGTATGTGTGCATCAGTTTGTGTGTTTGTGTGTGATATTTAAAGGCCGTGTAAAGTGAATTCAGCAATTTTCTTCTAAACACATTAAATAGGACATAAATGCATTTCTCTAAAATGTGTAAAAAGCATTCCAACCATTTAGATTTGAATTTTGGTGTTAGGCTTCACAAACGTTTCTGTGTTCAGGATTTATTGGGCGGGTCTGAAAATCACTGCCGCTTTACGTGACGCGGCAGTGATTTGTATAACCCCGCCCCTGCTGCTCCAGTGATATAAAAACGTGCAACCTGACTGTTCACATTTCACCATGCATAACGTTCACTGGCGAGATCGTTGTCTGCTTTTAATGTTGTGTTATAAAGTTAGGGGAACCCTCAAATGTTATCTTCGCTCGTGTCTGGAAGGGAAATTCTCGTGAGATTGTTGTAGTTCAACATGTTAAAATGATCACTCTTGTGAGATCGTCCGTGGATCTGGGGTTCCCTTCAAGACCAACAGTCTGTCTGCTCTGCTGCTCTGTGTCACTTCAACATTATCTGTGGTCTCGTCATATTCATAATCCAAGTGTCCGCGAGCCACGACATTAAAAATTAACCGCAAAAGACGCCATTTACGGCGAAATGTCAACTGTAGCATGTAGCCGGTAGGATGTAAACATGGCGTCGATCTCGTGAGACTTCGTATATATCTTAATGGACGCACGTGCGGAAGTCTTGCGGTCTTTTGCAGTTAATTTTTAATGTCGCGGCTCGTGGACACTTGGATTACACCACACAAGCAGGAGGGAGACATTTTGTGTTTGTTTTGTGTTCTTTTTTTAACGTTTTATCCGTGGTCACCATTCACTGCCATTGTACTGGATGAGGCTGCTACCCTGTTTCTCCTAAAACTCCAGGATTGTTTTGTGAACTGAAGACCTTCACCCATCATCACATCGGCATAGTGGTGAGTACATACTGAGTGGGTTATCATGTAAAGTGGAGTTTCACTTTAAGGCATGACAACCATCCATTTTCAGTTCAATATCTTTCCATCTTGTTGTGCATCTTGTATCACACCAGTATACCAGAGGTCGAATCTGTGCAGCATAATAGTATTCTATGAGGTTTACTTGTATGATTCTAACAGATCCAAGTGTGGGAAGACAGATATCTGGTTGTTTTAAACTGATCAGGACATCCTCTACTCTTGTCTCGTCTACCTGGGTGGGCGAAAGGCAACGTCCTGGTCTGGTAGATCTTTCATATAATCTGCCTCTACCAGATGGTTTATTTCTTAAGGGAAGTCTATGCATTAGGAGGTGAACTACAGTCTGATTTTTAGTCTCTTTATATAGAGCAGATACTGGATATGGCCCCTTTAAATGATACAAGTGACTTAAATAATCCTTATTTTAATCAGGAAACTTGTCCTGTTAAACATTTTTAATATGCTGTACTACTCAACTACTGTGTTTATTTTTACTTCTGTTCCACAGTTATTTTGAGATGGGGCCATATCCAGAACTTTACCTCCTTTATCTTACATAAGTTGTTTTTATCTCAGAAACTCCTGTAGTCTTCCCCTTATGCGCTGTGTTAACTTGTCCTGTGCATCTGAGCCTCCGATGTGTTGCCATAGTGATGCTCCCTGAAGCCTGTCCTGCAGTGTGTGATCCTCGCCAGACCTGTCAGAGTGGACATCCAACCCTCTTTTTCTCATCTCTCTTGCTGCGTCCGACGCGCTGTCATAAAGCCTGGATCCGTCAGCCCAGTGGATCCTGTTCCATGTTAAAGGTGCCTGGCATCGGATGCCTTTTTCTTTTAGTCTTTTTGATCTCAGCATAAGCTTTTCTCTTCTGCATCACCTCAATCACATAATCATGGTCAAAGAACACAGGTTTGCCATCTAGTTTAATACGTTTCTGCCAAGCCTTCTTTATTATCATCTTCTTGGTGTCGAACTGGAGGAAATTCACAACAATGGATCTTGGTGTCTCTCCAGGTCTGGGCTTCTTCACTACCGCTCTGTGTGCCTGCTGAATTTGCAGGTCGGTTAGCTCAGCGATAGCTCCCTCCGAAGTAAATCCTTGATAAATCAGGAGACAGATACCCCCTCTTCTGCACCCTCTGGAATCCCAAATATCCTTATGTTGGTTCTTCCTGACCTCCACTCTAGGTCAGTTAACTTTTCCTGTAGTTTTCTCTACTCCTGGAGTGTTATTAGCAAGGCTTCGTTAGCTTCCGTGCTCCAAGTCTCAAGCTTGTCTATGTGTGCAGTATTGGCCTTCAGTTTGTTGTTTATGTTGTCCTTAAATGTGTTGAATTCCTGTCTGAAATTTGTATTGAGCTCGTCTTTAAGTGTCATGAGGTTGTTTTTCATATCTCGTTTGAGCTCACGTATTTCCTTGGTTATGTCGGTCAATCCTTTGTACAGTGCATGTCCAGTTGGCCTGCCACTCTGCTGCCATCTTCCTCTCGTTCAGAGTTTGCTTCCATAACCTGTTTCTTTTGTCTTGTTCTGATATTTTAACTTCCCGGTCAATTACCCCCACTAATCACTCATTTAGCGTTGTATTGAATTTGTTTTGTTGTATGCTGGGGGGGCTTTTTTATCTTTGTTTGGTAGCCGCTCTCGCTTACGCCGCAATATTGCTTGGCGCTCCACCCGGAAGTCTCTGAATTTATTGAATTCCAAATAGTTTCTAGCTGTTCCCACAGACTTGCTTTAGATTAAACTTTTGTGCAATCAATCTTTGAACCTACTAAATCCCAAATTTGTTCAATAGGATTCAAATCCGGACTTCTGACTTCTGTCTCTAGTACTTCAAATCTTGAGGTGTCTGACATCTGCTTCAGTTAACTTTCATTTCCTGCCTCTTCCTTGGTGCATTTTGTAAGTACCAGTCTCGGCAGTTGACTCCAAAACATACTTGACCACACTATGAGGACACTTTATGTCTTTCCCTATTTGTCTCAGAGACCATCCAGCATCATGAAGTGCTTTAATGTGGACTTTCATTTTCAGTGAGCTCTCCACGTTTTACCATTTTGAACAGGAATGAGGAATTTCAAACTGAATTCACCTTTTTATACCCAAATTTGAGCCAGCTCACTGGGCTTCTCTGAGAAGTCAGAAATTAATCAATTAATTCAACCACTAAAACTAGTTATTGTTCAGGAATGCAAGTAAATAAGTATAATTTGACATCCTAATCAAGAAATAATTATGTGCTTTACTATTTTTTCTGTCTTTTTGCAAAACAGTAAATTTGAAAATTCATGGATAATAATAATAATATTTTTTATTTTATATTTTAGCATTAAAAATATCATTTTGGTTAAAGAGCTTCTACATACTGGTGTATTAACCATTACAGAAACATAAAAAATGATTTTGGTAATTACCAATGCTAATTTAGGGCAGCTGTGGCATAAACCTTACATTGGGTGGTGGTCTAATAAATTTGTTAAGCACTGTAGATTATATATATATATATATATATATATATATATATATATATATATATATATATATATATATATATATATATATATATATATATATACATACATATATATAAACTACAGCATGTATTTTCTTTTATGTTTAACAAATCAAAGAGAATCCCTTTTAATTTATTTTTATCTCTAAAGTGCAACTGAAATGATATTTTATCTTAAATAAAAAATATATAAAAAATGGATTTTTAACACAATATACATCAATATAACTAAATGAACAATACAAATAAATGAAATCTCTTCAAATAAACAAACTAAGGCTTCTATGTGTTCCTAATTTGTAAATCTGTTTGTCAGCCTGGATTGTCCTTTTAACAGTTTCTTTGCTCAGGTGGTGTTGACTTGCGTTTCTCACTATGGTGCCAGGTGACATGCTGCATCATGTTGGTTGTGTTACTTGTGTCAGGCATCATCTTCTTGCAATATTTGCTGTCAGTCTTAATCTTGTCTGTGATCTTCTTGCCCTCTTCATTTTGAATTGGGCCCTATGTTACGCTGATCTAAAGCGCAATTGGAAAGCATGAAGTGCGATGGATTTAATTTATTCAAGGTGTGTCCAAATCCACCTTTGCTCAAGCAGTTGTTGATGGGTGATTCACTGTGTGAAGAGTCTTTAATTTGTCTCCATTAGCCACATGTAACACACTGAGCAGCAAATAGCTCTCGTTCTCCATTAATGCAAAAGAAGCTCCTTTTAGTTCATGGGTCCACTCATGTAGCAAATACACAGCAGAGACACAAGAGCTACCAGGAATATAGTCCAGCAAAACATCCAAGTTTTCATGAGACAAGATATAAAAACAAACACAGTGATGTCAAAGTAATGCTCTGGAGTTAGTTCAAAGATGTGGATTAACTGAAAAAACAATTAGCTGACTGTCAACAGATCTGTCAGCTCTTTTGAAAATAAAATCTAAACATATTTCATTATATTATTAAAATGTAAACTAACATCCACTCTAGGGGTTATTAAATACATCAAGTAAATTGAATGAATTGTATCTTTCAGTGGCCCAAAAGGGAACAAGAAAACCACTTCAGCCCTAAAACCAAAAACACAGACATGTTCCATATGCATGGGAATCACAACTGCAAAGCTGATTCTCTCCCTTCTTACTCTCACAGTTAATGAAATTTGAATAAGAATTAACTGCTAAATAATACTAATGATATAAAGAGACGTCATTGAATTTCTACCTTTTCTAATTTTCTTTTTTGACAAATACTGAACTGAATTCAATATGGAAAATAATACTTAATTCTGAAATGTTGTATAAATAAAGTCAGGTCAAATATTCAGTCTAAACATGTCATGTCCACGCTTTTCTTCCAGTGATACCAGCATGTCAACGTTTTCAATAAATATCAAATATCAATAACATGGATTGGCATAAAATTTGGAACACAAACTCAGTTCTCTGGGTGAATTTTAATAACTTCAGTGATCCTCTGATCTTTCACGTACCACCATCATCAAGTCAATATTTAAATGTGTCCAATACTTCGGTTTTTGACCAAATACCTGTAAAACTAATGACATTCCCCTCAGCTGGACTGTGTGTTTAATGCTAATTAGCAATGTTAACACGCTAACCAAACCAAAACCAACAAGTGATTGTGACTGTACACATGAGGGGTGGGCAATATTCTTGCACTTCTTACATACTTCTTACATATTACTGTGGTTTATTGTACAGTCTTCCACCATAGAGCCAGTAGAAACCTTTCACTTTCAACATGCTTGTTGTTGCTGTGTGATGTCATTCTGTCAACAAGTCAGAATATTGTCATTATTAGGGGTCCAAGCAGCATCGCTCGCTACAGACCCCTATTGTCTTTGTTCTGATTATTCTGTCTTTCTTTTTCTTCTTTCTATTTTTCTCCACTACACGTTTGTGCAGCAAAAACTGTAAGACAATATTTCACAAAAATGCTGTCAGGTGGAATGCAAATCACTGACTTCAAGGTGGTGCTATAACAAACAAGTTTATGTTTTTGTAGTTATCTTGAAAACAGCATGGTGTAGACGAGCGGTGTGTATCTCACTGACTGAGGCCAATTCGATACGTACCTCGATACATGTTCAACAATACAGTAGATTTTTAAAGGGCCAAGGATTCGGTTTGATATGATTGATACGATACAATATGATGCAATACAAGAAAATGCAATGAGTGAATCTTTACATTTTGGTTCAATTAATGCTACATTTGTAGAGTGCTATTAGTAGCAAAAAGAAATCCTGATAGTTTTACTAAATATAATACCAGTGGAGACAGAGAGAAGGAGACATTACAGTGATGTTAACATCTTATTATGATTCTCAAGGGTTCAAATCCACATGTGACAAAGTCCCACTTGCAAACAAAGTGGCAAACTCTGCATGACTGTGTGTTGTGTGTGTTATCAATGTTTGTTTCTTCCAAGCATCCAAATACTTGCAATCTGCTTGAATCCTGTTCGCTGCTGCTTTATATTGTTTCATTATCACAATATTATTGTGACGATCGTACACATGTTGGCATGCAGTTGTTAGCATTTAGCTCAAGAAGGCTACAGCTTCACAAAGCTGCTAGCATGACTGTAGACTCTTAGTCTTGCTACACCCTCACTAAACCTCAAATTCATTTTCAGTTTCCATCATTTCCTGTCATCTTTTTTAAAACAGTTTTTTCTATTGGTTTTTGAAATAAATAATAAATAATGTCTGTGATGGCATGACAATGAGGTTAGTTTAAGCAAAGGGAAAAAAGAATGAAAAATAAAGTGGTTAAATTCATCTCAGTGATGAAATTATTGTTTGTTTACTCATAATTTATCTTCCCTTTGTTTCTCCAATGTCATTATCTGCTGTTTTATACACAAACACACACACACACTGATGTACAGTAACACACTGATCATACTGGCTGTTACTGGCTGTGCACAGCATCACACACTCAGCTCTATCTTCAAGCTGAGCCGATATGTACAACACAATGAACTATTCTGATTTCCTTCTATACAGCTTAACCTCCATTTATAAATCAAGTGGTATTGATTTAGACCACATAGGTCTCGGTGGAGAGGAATAAAACAGTAACTTCAATGCTTGTTGAGAGGTTACGACTCTTGTCTGGATTTGATCCTAAATGTACCTGAAGCATGAGCTCATGAATAAAAGATGACAATGGATATTGTGTAGCAGCCTGTAGTGGAAGATAATCAGGAAAACTCATTACACTGGTAATAGCAGGGGGATGTATTGATCTGTTCAGCAGGTGAATTGAGGAGAAAAAGAAATGGAAATGGAATTCAAATCAATCTCTTATACACATCCAAATACCAACAGATGTGGTACTATGGTGACACATTTAGGGGCCAGGCCTATAGACTTAAGAACATATACAGGCACTTTGAGATATCAGTAGCACTCACATCCACGGGGCGGATGTGTAAATTGTGGCAGCGTGGCTGTTAGGCTGCGTCTAAGTTCATTCTGCCTATAGTGCACAAGATTCTGTCACTCATTTAGCCACCAAACCATCTGGTCCAGTCAGAAGATATGGATCTACTCACTGCCAGTCAGATTGGATTGAGGGTTTTTGGACATTTGAAAAAAAATGCAGTGACTTGACAGAGATCAAGAAAGAGGAGGAGCACAGTGAACACAGCTTTTCAACAATATGAAATTGGAGAAACAATTTGGAAACGGAGCTCTGCAGGCAGTACTTTGGTGCTGTGATGGAATTTTTGCATGTTTGTATACTCTTATACTTTGTTCTTATACTTTGATGTAGTTAGTCTGTAGTCTTAGCTGTTTTACTGCTGTATTGACCAAAGGATGACCTGGTGAATCTGCTGTTTTAACCCCGCTGCAATTAACCCCCTGGGTAGATAGCAAATGGCAGGAGGAGATTATACCTGGCTGTAAATCCATCTGTTTTATTGTACCAACATTTTTTTCTTTTCCATCTGTTGAATAACTTCTGTTAGGTTCAGCCAAAAGCCACAGGCATGTTAGGGTATAAGAACAGGATGAAGCATTCGATCAGGGAGCAGAACTCCGAACTGCTTCTGCCGTGTGGTTCTCTGTGTGTGTCTCCTCTCTATAGAGAATAAACACTTAGTGCATGCTACCTTTCCAGTCTTGTTTTTTGACTCTCTAGAGGCAGACCGGGAAATTTTCCACAACAGTGCCACTGATGCAATTTGTGGTGAGATGGGAGAGCACTTCAGAGAGCGCAACTGTACACTTGCAGGGCTCAGGGCCCAGGGACCGGGGCATTATTGGGACCAGGACTCAGAGTGCATGCAATAATACAATGTTCCTAAATGTTTCACATTCTAAAGTGAAACATTTAATGGATGTAACACAGACTGTAATTGAGAGTAATAGAGTCCACAAATTTTCACTCCAACCAAAAAGAGAAAAAGATGGCTGCGAGAGTAGCAGCTGGTTACAGGAGCTCTGATCCCTTCTGTTCTTTAAGTGTATTTTTTGTGTTTTTCGTGCTCTTTTTCGTCACCAATCCCACTCGTTCTTGTTCAACTAAGGATGTACAACTGATGAGATTATTTATATGCCTTTTACTCACTTTTGGACTGTTTAAAACTACACTTGGCGATCCATTCAGCCACGGCTCTATTGTTTACACTCGCAATCAGCTGTTGGCGCTATGCCAGGCTTGCATACTCCCCAGTGAGAGAACGGAGATCCCAGAGGAGTTAAGGAGAAGGAGGCGGGGGTGCAGAGCTGGAGCAAAGCGCCGGGAGTGGAAAAGACGGTACAAACCAGCTATACCGTCTGTTACTATGGGGACAGAGTCACTCTCGACAGATTCCAGCTGTGGAGAGTGGACAGGAGAGCAAAAGAAACCGGTAAGGGGGAGGGAGGGGGGATATTTACTCTTATTGATTTTATTTTAAGTCTTGTGCATTGTATTACTTTTAAATTTTCTAAATCCTCAATTTATTTATTTATTTATTTACTGACATTATATCATTATTGCCTGTTTTTATTCCCTGTCTTAATCTTTTAGTTAGTTTTTAGCTCCAGCGTTTCCTCATGGTGGCCCTCCACACTGGGAGTTGTGTTTGGTCTGCCCACGGTGACGCCGTCCTGGAGATCCTTCAGGCCCGGGGGACTGGGGAGTGCTCTGCAGTGGTGTGGAGTCTGCTCTGGTCTGTCCGGGCTGAGGGGGCGGTCTCTGGGGCGGCACTCCCTGTGGCTGCGGGCTATGGTGCCTCTCGGTGTGGATGGCCACCCTTAGGTGGCTTCTCCTCACCTGGATCCTCAGTGCCATGCCATGTTACCAGTCTATATACTAGGGTTGAGCCGGATACTCGTTTCAGACGAGTATCCGGTACGGATAAAGCATTTTTGACGATTACGAGCATAATACGAGTAAAAGTCGTCAATATCCGTGCTCGTCCTGAAGGAAAATCCTCATTGGGTAACTGACTGTCTTCACGCTCTGTGATTGGCCAGTCACACAGCGCCCGCCCCTCCCTCCACAGACACTGCAGCCACAGCTGTCGCTCATACACACACACACACAGACAGCTGATATCTCTGCTTGGCTTGACTGTATCTCATGTTGCTGTCTTCAGTTGCCTACTCCTTAGGTTTTGCTCAGCTCGCCTCTATTTCGGTTTGTATGAATTTTAAATAACTTGGTGAACTTGTTTTGTAACGTACGTGGTGCATTTGACAAGACAGAACTGAAAACGGCTCGTATCGCGTCGGTCACTGTCTCCACTTATGGAGTTATATTTGTACCACAATCCTGAGCGAGCAATTGTAGATTTTGAGCACAGAAAAATATTTTGTGAGCACAGAAAAATATTTTGAGTACAGAAAAGTATTTTGAGCACAGAAAAATATTTTGTGAGCACAGAAAAATATGTTGTGAGCACAGAAAAATACTTTTTGCAAGCACACAAATCAACTTTTGAGCACAAATTACAAGTGTGCTCTCTCACAAACTCCTTCTTGGTGCGCGAGCAGTCCGCACCATACTTGCTCAAGATGTCTCTCTCTTTCCCTCTCGACCTGCCCTCACTGTGCGCTCAACTTCCCCTCAGCGCTCGCTCGAGTTGTACACGGGCGTTACGAATGTGCCACAATTATCAACCAATCAGAAAACTCGGGGGCGGGTTAATCGGCTGCTTCGGCTCCAATGAGGTTGCAGCATCCCGTTGGAGTTGTTGCTTCCCACCAAATGTCAATAAGGGGGAAATTCGACTGGATGAAAACACATTTTCGGCCAGTATTTCATTTTAAATATTAGTATTATCGATTGATATTACATTATAGTGCTGCCGTGTTGCGTTGATTGGATTAACATTAACGTTACACGTCCATTTATCTTGAGACATCGGCCGTTGAGTGACAGTTTTCACTCATAC
>JAJHUR010005671.1:1093-33465 GCA_027495735.1 Lutjanus campechanus | reverse complement strand
ATCAGATGACGAGCAACATAAAACTGCAGTACAGAAATACCAAAGATATGTTTGAGGTAGTTGAGAACATTAGCATGATTTCACCCTTAATCCCATTAGTTGGCAGAAAAATAAGGACCAGCAACCAGCAATAACAACCAGCAGAGAAGCAAGTATTTTTGTACATAAATGATGTGCGTGATCACTTCACATCAGTTTGAACCAGCGTGCAGATAGGCCTGGTGTCATCGAGCATAAATGACAGACAGCTGGTGAACACAGCTGTCAGATGATTATACAATAACCGGCAAGATGATCATTTTAAATTAAGATATATATATGCCTAAAGTGACAGATTTTTATGTTGAATTCTTGGCAGGTTTACTAAATGACCTGTCCTCCAACTGACCAGCTGATAAAAAAGATAACTTATTTTGTCTGATTCTGTTACAGAAATAAGATAAGTTTCTGTCTATATATAAAGATATGAATATATAACTTTATTTATTCAGGTAATCTCATTGAGATCAAGATCTCCTTTGCAAGAGAGACCTGAGTACAGAAGGAAAATAAACAGAACCAGACAAACAGAAGCACAGACAGCATCTCTAAATAGATTTGAAAAATAAAAGTTTGAAATCAGCCAATCAGATGAGTCATTGATGTTTTAAAATCCTACATAATTCACAAAATGTATAAGGTGCAGAGTTCTCAAAGGCAATTTTCTGAAGTTCAGTATTTGCCTGAGGGTTAACTAAAGTCTAACAGTCCCAAGATCTGGTCAGGTGAGCAGTGGTTTTAAATCTGAGAAAAGAAGTGATACACTCAGCTAGCTTTTATGCATAAAAATAATAAAGTGTAGTTCTCTATCATGTTGGAGCAGCCTCCTTTTTCATATACTATAGTGATATAATGTAAATAATAGAGACAAATACAATGTAAGATAAATATATGTATCTCCTGTAATTAAAAAAGAACAAAGCACAAAGTTACACTGCATCAAGATGTTTTAAGGTAGTGTGCGCAGCATGAGAATAAAGAATATCTCCATAGTCCAGCACAGACATGATGCCAGACATCAACAACTTGCCAAAATCCAACAATATTCCAAGAGGAAATATAGGTTTTGTGCTCCACATGAGCAAAAGTGAGACTGCTGTCTACTGTATGGCCAGTTTCACAGGTATTTAAACGATTGGACGATTTCAGTTTCAGTTCCACTTGGTGAATGGATGACCAGCCTGTTCTTACCCCCAACGCGTCAAATACGGCAGCTTGGTCAGTGCTTCAGGTAGGGTGGTGTAATATAAAGAGCAAGAAAATCTGCATATGGAGGAGGAGGGTAGATAGTTAGATCAGACAAACACAGGACTTTCACCCAGGAGACAGAGGTTTGTGTCTCATTTGATACCACAAGTCAGCGTTGACTTGTTAAGTTACGTTATATACATAAACTTGTGTAAGTAACTTTCTTATTTGAACCCACACACCACATAATTTTTGTGCCTAAACCTCCTAAATGCCTTTATTTTGAAAGTCTACCTGTTCTTTGCATATTTATTGTTGTCAACTTGACCACAGAGACGTGTGCAAAACTGATGCTAGAGGAGAACCTACAGCGTCATAGTTTGGAGCATCATAGCAGCACCGTATTTGACAAGTTGGGAGTGAGAACGTGTTGAGACGGCAAGAAGATGCAATGTGGATGGGTTCTTGAAAAATAAAAACATTTTGTGTTCTTGTCAGCAATGAGAACAAGCCTGAGCTCGTCAGTCTTAAAAAAAAGATATCTGTATTGGCCTTTAAAATCCTGTCTCAGTTTCAATTGCTTGTGACCAAGTAGCTCCACATCAATACCAATTACCAATTATTAGGGTTACTACACTAAACAAACAAGACATGCCTCTTCATATTGGATTTTAGAGATTCTTCTCATTATATTATATTTGTTATATCATTATCATTATTTATTTTTTAATTAAAATTCAGCATGTTTAGATGCATGTGTTGGTACTTGTTAGCTGGTCACAATGGAAAGTTTTTTTCCCCTTCATCACTCTTGACTTGTGCACAGAAATATTGCACAATATGCAGCTGAGTGTTTTTATGTTAAGTTCTGTGCCAAAATGAACACTGTCATTTGTCACAATCTTTGTTATTTATCTTAGGGATGCACGATAACTATCGGTACAGATAATTATCGGCCCGATATTGGAAAAAATGACATCATACAGATAAGTCCGATAATGAATTTTTTTTGCCAGTAACTGCATCCAATTATAAATAGCCAACATTGCCTTGATTTAGCTCATTTTCAGTCTGTTTGTTTGCCCTGTGTTGCTGCTGCCTGCTGTTGTCACGTGCATAACGTCATATTGATGCACCACCTCAAACATAAACATGGTGCAGCCATCACCAGTGTGGGCAAGTTTCACTGTTTCTGAAAAAGACAACGCGATTCAGTATGCAATAAATGTTCAGCCGAAGTGCCAAGAGGGGGTAAAAAGTCTACCAGTTTCAACACATCCAACCTTATTAGCCACTTAAAAGCTTCACCATGGAAACGACAGTATATGGAGAGAGTGGATGTTCCTGGTGAATAATTTCCCTGAAGATTAAACGCAAAATTTAATTTAGACTAATCGACTAGTCTAACACTAAGAAAACACACAGAAAGCAGATAAAATTGAACAGAATTTAATTTATGATGTTAAACACTGTCCGTAAAATACTGTGCTTATTAAGAGCCATTTAAAGCTGTTAATCACAGTCAACAATCGCCAAATTGTACTTTAAATGCCGCTGAACTGCGCACTACTTTGCACTGTGCAATACAAACATTACACATTAATATACAAAACATGACAACAACTCACGAAATGCTTCACCTTTTCAGACCGAAGAGGATGACAGTGTCTGCAGGTAAACAACCTGGAGCTAGCTGTCAGCTGTCAGCCTGCCACACAGTGTGGCTAACGTTAGCAGTGCTAACAGCAGCAGCAGCAGCTTCTCCAGGTTTAAGTCCGTGTCTGTACTTAATGTGGTCACATGTTACCCCAGTCGAGTGAATATATGTATCAGCTTATTCTGCCACAGTCTACATTCAACATTATTTCTATCATCTAGATTAAAACACGAGCTGTCATCTGTCCGACTTTACTGATATAAACATCTGTGGTTGCCTAGGCGATGGGCGAGAGGGGCTGAACTATATAATGTACTCGCAACACATTCAAACGCTGATCCATAACAACGTACAGTGTTTTCATTCTGTAAATCTTTTATTTTTGTATGGACAGTGATGCACTTTAATTTTGCACTGAGTTTTTGTTCTGTAAGATCTTTTTCATTGAGTGATGCAGCTGAGTGAAGCAATAATAAATAGGTTTTTTTTTTTGAGTCAGAGTTATAATGTTAAATTCATCTTGACTCACTACATCTTTGCCTTCCTTTACCTCAGGTGTATATATAAACTATTAAAAATGTTATCGGCATCGGTTATGAGAAGCAGGAAGTTATCTGTATCGGTGGGAAAAAACAGTTATCGTGCATCCCTAATTTATCTCTTTGTTTATTGTATAAAATTTGTCCCTATGGACACTTTTGTCTGTCAAATCATGATTTTATCATTTAAGCAAACTGTGTACATTTTGTATATCACGCTTTTCCTCCAGCCAGGGAACACCCTCATAACTAATGTAATATTTTTTCATTTCCATTCACTGAGCCTCCCCTGGAGCCCCCCTGGAAAAGCCTACCTACCACTTTGAATAACTCTTTTATTAAGTAATAAAGACAGAACTCATTTTATTTTCAGGTGATTATACACTAATGAAACATACTCAGGATTATTATACTCCATAGTTGCCATATTCTGCCAATAAATCTCTGAAAATCTTACACACTGGACCTTTAAGTGTAACTTTAGTTAGTCGCTCCATATATAACCCCTGTAGCTGGATGCAGCTTCCATTAGAGAGCCACATTCACTGTCTATTCAAAGCCGGCCCTCCATTCCATTGTGCTGGTTTGCACCAGGCCAATTAAACGTGAAGTCCTGTTGCCCTCAGCTCCATTTTCTGACGAGGACACTTGCTGTTTTTATGAACTTGTATTTATCCACAGAGAACTGGCTGAACACAAAGGCTCCTTTCCTGCTGTGCACCTGGGAAATGCTAAAGGCAACTATAGTTCATTTCTACAAACCACTGTGTTAACTATTCTTTTTCTTGCCTGAATTGGTGCCGCATTTTCAACCAGCCATCTCACCGCCAACTTACTGCATTATGGTTAAAATGCCACTTTTTTTTTTGCATGAGAATAAGTCTGAGACAGAAACTGCTGGAGTCTTTGTTAGTGTTTTCTTCTGCTTCCAGCACTGCTGTACAAAACAAAGGCTATTCTTCATCTTGTCAGCATTTTTTGTTCCATCATGCAATGCGTGGCGTCTAATAACAGACTTTCAAAGAGCAGATTGCATAAAGAATTATCAGAATGACAAATGAGAGTGGAGTTTCATCGCCAGCAGTAAGGCAGGTAATGCAGGTTCACTGAGTTCAAGAAGGGAGAGAGAGACTGAGGAGATATGAAATTTTAATTTTGATTTGGGTCACGTATCACAGCTCAACATTTTTCACAGCAGCACAACCTCTGGAGCTTCTTCTTTTGACTTTCTTCTCTCGTGTTTCTCACCTGAGCACATTAAATCCTCCCTCCATCAGACAAGGATGCTTGATTGACTCCAGATGACTTTGACTTTTATGTCACGTTTACAGAACGTACACAGCGCCTGTGGTACCAGACAGTACGCTGTAAAGAGGCCAATGGATTCTGGTGGATTTAAAAATGATCCTCTTAGAGAGCCAGCAAAGCCTCATGTTCTTACTGACGAGCAGTGAATGCAGAAACACCCATTCTGCCTCAGCTCCGAGACAGGGAGACGGGACAAATCGGAGGGGGGGAAAAAAACGTCGGGTTGTTATCTCACGTCCCAGGCTAACTCATTTGCAGTAAAAGTACGCTTAGATTTGTTCCATGAAAATAAACCCAGTGTAGTTTAGTTGTGTGAGGTTGCCAAAACATAATCCTGATATCTCAGCTGACATCCAGTATTCATTTGTTGCATCAATTCAGAGCCCCGTCAGCTCAAGTTAACTGTCTTATGTAACCAATCTAATCTGATTTTATCATATCAGATTACAGTTAATTCACAAGGAAATACATTCAGGATATGAATGATGATAATTGTTATACGTTATGTAAGATACTGTAGCCCCGGTAGCATCAGTGTGAACTGAAAACCTGCACTTTGTGACAAACTGGCTGCATCATTAATATAAAGCACGCAACAAAAAGACCCTTATACGTCTTAGCTGCTTAATAACATTATTATGGCCTGAAAAAGACTATATTAGCATCATACATGTGTATTGTTTGATAAGACATTCATAAGCACTTATTAGAACCTTAGAGTTTATATACTGCTGAAGAACATTATGTGCTGTTTTACTGAATATCAACCCGGCTGTGATTCAACTGCAGGCATTCTCTCTGTCGCTCTCCTGTGGGAGTTTTTTGTTTCTTCGTTGAATGTCATGGTGAAATACTTTGCTCCATTCTTGACACATTTTTAGAATGAATGAATCAGGTGTGAGGTTCCAATTCCCCTCTTTTCCCCTGCATCCAAAGTGCAACTGATTTTAAGATGCGCTGGTCTTTGGGTGAAATCGTGGGATGGTGAGTTGTTTTGTCTCTCCCTGCCCTTCTGATCTCCTTTACAACACCTCTGACACCTTATTAGCGGTTGTGAATTCAGGGTCCTGCATTAAGTTCTCTGAACGGCTAACCAGTGGAGGCTTGCTGATATAACGGTTTAAAACAGCCCAAAGCCCCAGGTAGCTGCTGATGCTGTAGAGCTCCCCTTTTGTTGTCCGGATTGATCCATAAAACTGCCCCAAGACTATTCTTGGCAGACTGATAGTTGGTGTTTATATTTGTGAGACTTAGCCATGTCTGAAAGCAGTTCAAAGCCCATGTTGTTTGCCTTAAGGTGTAGCTTCATTTTGCTCTTCTCTAATTATTGTTTTCAGGTCAGCTTATGTCTGTCTTTCTTTCATTTCCTTTGTCCTCTGCTGACAACAATTCATAATTTACCTCAAATGTTATTTGTGGAATGTCCATCTTTGCAGTGCGATCTGAGATAGCTGACGACATTTAATGTAACTTTAATGTTACGGTTATTACGGCAACACCTGTAAAGCAGAGCGAAGTGCTTTAAAGTCCCAGTGCTGTTGTACTATATCAGCCCTCGTGAAATGCCTCTTGTCCAATGAAATTACTTGGTCGAAACAAACTGTTGTATAAAACAGAATTACAGACACATTTGCAAACAGACTTACTTACTATAACCTATTATCTACACTGCCTAGCCAAAAGTCACTACCTGGATTTAACTAAGCAAATAGGTAAGATCCTTCCACTGGATAATTACTGCAGTGATGAATATGTTTCAGCTGATAACAAATGATGCAGTGAGGAGCTTCTCATTTCATGTCAGAAGATATGTCCTGTGGTCGTGGAAAAGATGTTACTCTGTTCCAGAAGAGTCAAATTATTGACCTGCATCAAGCAAAGAAAACTAAGGAAGTTGATGAAACTACTGAAACCGTGTGAAGAACTGTCCAACACATTAAAACCTGGAAGCTTAGTGGTGAACCATCATCTTCAAGGAAGAAATGTGGTTGTAAAAAAATCTTGAGTGACATTTGGTGAAATCAAATTGTAAAAAATCAATAGTAGAACTCACAGCTATGTTTAATAGTCAAAGTAAGAGCATTTTCACACACAGTGTGAAGAGAACTCAAAGGACTAAATACCTTTGAAGCCTTAAGAAAACCAGTGAAGCTAAACAGAAACAAAGGCTTCAGTTTGCTGGGGAGCATAAAGGTTGGACTCTGGATCAATGGAAAAAGATCATGTGGTCTGATGAGTCCAGATTCACCCTGTTCCAGAGTGATGGGGGCATCAGAGTAAGAAGAGAAGCGGATGAAGTGATGCTCCCATCATGCCTAGTGCCTACTGTACAAGCCTGTGGGGGCAGTGTTCTGATCTGAGGTAGCTGTAGTTGCTCAGGTCGAGGTTGAGGTCAGCTCACGACCTGAATATACTGAATGAGCAGGTTTTTACATCAATGGATTTTTTTCTTCCCTGATGACACGGACATATTCCAAGATGACAATGTCAACATCATTTTCACACATGGATTGTCCACCACAGAGTCCAGACCTGAACCCCACTGAGAATCTTTGAGAGGTGCTGGAGAAGACTTTACACAGCGACCTGACTCTCCCATCATCAATACAAGATCTTAGTGAAAAATTAATGCAACTCTGGACAGAAATAAATGTTGTGACACTGCATAAGCTTAATCGAAACAATGCCCTGGCGAATGCGTGCTGTAGTCAAAGCTAAAGGCAGTCTAATAAAATATTAGGGGGGTTGACAGTGGTAGCTAGAGAGAAACTGGAAAGGGGAAAATTAATACAAAGCATCACCAACAAAAATGCTCAAATCAGCATCTTAAAAACATTCTGTCACTAGATGATTTACAATGGTTGCTGCAGTAAGTGTAAGGGTTGTGCTTTTTATAGAAAACAGAATATATTTCAGTGTTCAAAGGCACTGCAAAGGCCCAGTTGCTGACAGTTATTACTGAATGCCAAGCACGCCTGAAATGTGTGTCTTTTGTGAACCAATAAGAATCCACTGTAATACTATAACATACTGTTAAAGCTCTGTGTAGCCGTTTCCATTGAACCACTGGCTGAGAAGCTACAGAGCGGCTGTGAGATGGAGATGAGGCCAACAGATCCCAGTGGAGGGAGGGAGTATTGACCAGAAGCCAGGCTCTGACACAACCAAGAAACACTGTGAGGAAGTGAAGCTACAGTATTGTGCGTGGGCACATTGATTCCCTGGAATACTGTGAGAGAAGCAGGCCAGCTCTTTATCTCAGGCCAGCACTGGTGGAGACTTAGAGCCACAATCACACAAGTTAACTGCTCACAAGTTTGTCTCAGCAGTGGTAGTGCACAGATGTATTTATGGCTTACAGAATTTCAAAGTACTTTCTAACATAGAGCCACACTCAAAAGTCTGTTTTACACTGCATCTATATATAGACTTAAGAGATACAGCTTTTTTTTTTTCTTGCTGATTATAATATTAGAACAACTGAATCTAAAATGTCAGAAAATTGTGAAAAATGCTCATCACAGTTTCCCAGAGCCCACACTGACACCTTCAAACATATTCATGTCCCCCTCAGGATGAAGAGACCTTTTTCACGGCAGCCATATTGATGCAACTAGCAGGATAAACACAGTCGTTAGCACTGATACTAATTAAGGATCTGCTCATTTTAGTAGATCCAACCTGCACAACAGCAGCACTCTCACTGGAGCCTATCCCAGCTGACATTGAGAGAGGCGGGGTACACCCAGGACAAGTCACCAGTTCATCGCAGGGCTGACATACAGAGACAAACAACCACTCATGCTCACATTGACACCTACGGACGATTTAGAGTTACGAATTATCCTATTATACTGCATGTCTTTGGACTGTGGGAGGACGCGGGAGTACCCGGAGAGAACCCATGCAGACACAAGGAGAACATGCAAACAAAGAAAGGCCCTGCCCAGCCACAAACTCCCCACACCACAGCCGGCTGGGGGATTCAAACTCAGGACCTTCTTGCTGTGAGACGACAGTGCTAACCACTGCACCACCGTGCCCCCACAAATACAACAAACAATACCATCCAGTATTGCATTTACATCTTGTATTTTTAAGGCGTTCTTGTTATCCTTGTTGAGATCAGATCGGAGCACAAACCTCTGAGTACATTTTAGGTGGTGGAAAATTTACAAAAGCACACGCATCCAAGTCTGATAATAGAGGCTAGGGCTTAACAATTAATCGAAATTTTATCAAAATCGAAATATGGTCTACGGCAATGTTCAAACTGCAGGATATGCAATTTTGTTCCAGGCGAAATGTGTGTCAGAATACCATTTTGAATTAAATATAGTGGTGCTGCAGAGCTGTCCTGGCTGACTCATCATTCTCTAGACTTCAGAAAACATCTTTGTTTAGTGCAGATTTAATGTGTTTTTCTTTGAAAAGGAGAATAATGATGTAAAAATGATCCTTTCCTCTAATATTGCAAAACATATCACAATTGCAATATCAGTCAAAATGATTGCAATTAGATATGTTTACACGTTGGTTAATACCATGAACATTTATTAATATACCACCATGTGACGTCTCTTTGAGGTGGCAGCAAATCAGCCCCAGACTCCCTTAAAAAATGATTCATTTTTGAGTTGAGTTAGAACAAACTATAAACTTTGTGAGACACTATCCACAATTGTCAATTATTTATCCCCTCTTGCAAATTTAGCAAACGTAATAAGTTATTCATTTCCTTGTATAAAAAATATTGTGTCAGTTTGTTGCGGTGTGTCATTGTACTGGCGTGTAGGCTACTCTGAGACTTGATATGACATGTTTAAAGCAGCTAAATACAGTTATTTCTAACTGTATGTCATTCATTTCCCAATTCCCAGCTGAGTATCGGATGCTTTCATGGCACAGAATAGACACAGAATCAGTAATTAGTGGCATGTTTCTTTCAGCCCTCTCGCTTTCTAAATTTGAACAATAATCTAACTAATCGTTTTATCGCTGTTTTACATTACATACAGATGTGGGATTTAATTGATTATAACTTCCATAAATAGAAGTGAATGGGACACAGTATAACAGTATACGGTATAATTTACATACCATTATAAAAATGAGGGTAGTGCAGGGATTATTTGTTCATATTTTCATGAGGCTGTATGCATTCCTGCCAGCTGTTGGAGGAGAATATGCTTGCAATCTAAGTCTTGATTCACATGATTGATTTGGGGTTTTAAACACAGTCTGATTTCCTTTCTCAATGGGAATCATTTACTCAAGTCAATTTGATTTGACTTCACTCTAATCCTGGCTGCTTTTCTGTGGCCTGCCAATAACCCCACCTGTCATCACACTTCTAACTGTGAGACAAGTAGTGCAGCTGACACTGTTTGATCCCACAGTGCAGACTTTTTGGGGCATTTTGTTTTTTATTCTTTTTCTTCTCATGACTCCCCCTTGGTGAGTGGTCCAGATTGTGCCATGTTCGAGCAGGGCTGCATGAAGCTCAGCAGTGCTGTACCCTGGCGTGGGTCCACCCCTGTCGGTGCCAGTGTTTGGTTGTGGTGATGAAGCCTTTCTCCGCACATCCCCTCCACCACAGCGGGTCAGCAGGGTCAGCTGTCCAAAGCAGCTTTAGTCACACAGCAAGAAATATAAGGCAGCATGATAGCATAGCCTGTGCATCAGTGACTCACAGAGCGGAACTTCTTCCAAAATAATAAAGCAGAGAAGACGCAGAAACAGAAAAATAGTAAGACAGGAGAAGAGGAGAGTTTTTGAAAAGTTATTTCATTTTGAATCAGAAAACTTTTTGTAAATGTTACAGTAATAATCTTATAGAAAATATAGATATTTTAGAGTTAGTTGTTAATTAGGGATTGAAGCAGTCATGAAGATGTGACTGTTAGGGTTGGGCGATGTCTGCTGAATTATGATATGACGATGGCCGCAGCCTACGTCTGTAACTTAGTTGTGTTTTAAAAAGGAAATTACAAACACGAAATTAAGTTGTGCAATAAACAGTGACAGCAGATTCCTTTTATTTCATTTTCCACACGTCAGAAAGTGAACTTCAGCAACAACTCTATGGCAACTCTGAGGGGACACACACCTCAAATACAGAAGGCGTTTAAATCACAGCATTACGATGGTAGAGGGCTCAGTGGTCAATCCATCATGATCAGCTCCACCTGAGTGACTGTACTGTAGTCAGTTCCTCCAGGCGATCGCAACAAGTCGAGCAAATTCAACCAATCCCTGTGAAATCTGCGCAGCCTTGCAACTTTGTCCAAAACTCAGCAACTTTTCCACAAATTTGACATCATACATCTACGTCTCGCTGAACTCCGTCAATGTTGTGTTTTATTATTCACTAGACATTTATATTTTCTCTCACAGGTGCTGAAAAGAACAGAACATCTGTCATTGTTACTGACATTTATCACTGCTCTGTGCACTTCTTCATCTACAAATAAAGCAGATTTTGTGTGAGCGTATATTTGACTTCTTATACTTGTGAGCCTTTTTGGTGAAGTTACTCAGAACACTCAGAATAGAGTGCAACTTTCTTTTGCAATTTTAATGTACTCCTGCAATTTCATTGCAAAAAAAATGCCTAAAAAAAGAAATGCTGCTGTGAAATCAGGCATTTTAGGCTGCAACTATCCCAAAAACAACTCACGAAATCCTGGAAGGACTGTGTGGTGGCTTGATACAATAGATGCTATGTGACCTCAAACAGGACTTTTTTTTTTAAGCATAAAGCACCACAATTATAAATTGCACCTTATTTTTTCCTTAAATTATAGTCTCTGATGTGCACCACTTTAATTGGCTGCTACATAACAATCCCAGAGGACTGGTAGTTTTTGTTTCAAACAGCAGTAAACTTTTTTCTTCATAGCAGCCATGTGGATAAGAAACCGCAGCGTAAACACAGGTGTTGTTAATTATATTAATTAAGGTCCCATTACTGTAATGTAGCAGAGCCTTTCCAGTGTGCCGCTCTGTCTAACCTGAAGTGAACAGGGCCTTAATTAGTATCAGCGGTAACACCTGTGTTTATCCATTTCATGTCAAAATGGCGGCTGTGAAAGAAGTCTGTTGAGACAGGATTTCTGCTAACGGGGGCTTCTTACAGTACACTGAGGTGCCATTTTTTTAGGTTCACCCATATGTTGTAATGCAACCCAACACAGCAGCCTTGCTCTTCAGTGAATACCGTATGGATTACAATTAGTTATTCACCAACTAATTGACTTGATTGCTGCAGTCATTTTTCAAGCAATACTGCCAAATATCCCAGCATGAGTGAGGATTTGCTGCTGGGTAACTGTGTTACAGTGTAAATCTCTTTGGTTTTTTGGAGAGCTGGTTAGATGAAAAAGGAATCTGCAGACACCCCTTGGACTTTCCTCTGTAATCAGCGTGTTTCACCATTTTCTGACATTGACTAATCAAGAAGATAATCGTAATATTGAAAAGTGTCCCCCAAACATGCAGTACATGAGCAGATGTATTAGCCACACGTTCCACTTCTGTGACACAGTTTCAGCAAGTTTGAACATCAGAAGTATTGCAGGGTTGTTTACTGGATTGCATCATGTTGAAATATGTACCTCTGTGGCTAAATACTCAAACACTGTTTTCTAATGCACAAGCAGTGAGGTGCAGAGTGAGCTTCATGACAAGTACCTCAAAATTAACACGTCACCACTCTTCTCCAGAGCACCATGCTTTATTTACTCAACATTCAGCAGCTTTGGCCCAATTCAAGTGGTGTCAGGGGTCGTTTATGATTTAATCCAGTTAAACTAAGTGATAGGATGGATGTGTTCTGGTCAACTGCAGATTGACATTGAGATTTGTCAGGATTATCCATAAATATAGATGGAAGAGACTTGAATATACAGTGGTTTTGAAAAAAAAAAAAGATTACAGAATTAGGCAAGACAGCCCAAAACACGATGAATAAAGTCAGATGTACTGGAGAAAAGTAGTGTGAGGTGATATACGCAATAGCTGATTTGAGGAGGGATCCCTGTTGTTAACCTGCCATCCTCTCCATCCTCCAGCAGCAGAGAGAGTGGAGGGCAGTGAGGTTGTTGACTTGATTGTTAGTCTAATCTGGCTTGTTGATCCTTTATCTGACGGAGGTTTGTCACAGTCACAACCTGTGGCGCTGACCGTGGCTCTGAAATATCAGCAGTCTAACTGTGCTGTGTACTGATGAATCCATGGAGCTGTCTGTGGTGCTGAACCAACAGACAGAATTGTAACTGAGCTTTTTTTTTCTCACAGTCCCACCCTTCTGTCCATGTTATCTTGAATCTATAATATTCTCTGAACTATCTGTATTTCTCTTAAGTATTGTCATTCTTTATGAAGCTCAATGCTAACAAATAATGGGAATTCCCATTGACACACTAATGAAAATTAGCATTGCAGTCATGCACTGTACAGTTTCCAGGGGTTCTAATCATTATAATTTATTCATTATTTTCTTATGGCACCAGCTTCATGAGCAGGAACAGCGAAAACCTTTTCAAGTATTTAATTTACTACTACATACATGCAGCATAGCAATGATGCTGCTGAATTTAAACTCAATGACTGACTGATGTGATATGCATTGGTTTTGGAAATATGAATCACAACATATAGTCTCTCAAAGTGAATGATTCAATTTTGGTTTATTGTTTAAAAATATTTTAAAAATCCCAATATTTGTAGAATCACCTACCTACCACCTAAGAATTGCAATACAAGTATTGTGATGCTTTCAAATTAGGAGATGTGTGCATCATCCCAGCTCTGTTATATTCCTATAATATGTCTATGGATCTATGATTATTTAGTAGCATCACTGCTGCTACAGCCGCAGTCAAATACAGTCAAACAAAAAGGTTTACCAAGTATGCTCAGAACCTCAGTGTCAGCTTGTGCTTCACCTCCTCAGTGAACTGCAGGTTTTAGTGTTGTACACTGAACTGCCTGTCTAACATTAAAGGGATAATTAGGATTTTTTTAAGTTTTTTAAATGATCTAACAGATCAACTCCTCTTATATTACTGTTTTTGCCAAAGGAGTCTGGTTGCTTTGCAGTGAGCGATATATGGTTATATGGATATATGATTATATGGTTACCCTAAATATAATCATTTAGACCAATATATATTTTTTATTTAGATAAAATACATTTTGCTGCTGACCCTGTCCACAGCAGAACTTTTTTTTTTAGCTCCCTACACCAGTACTCCTGCTGCTTCTCCAAACTGGGCGCATGTGGGCCGCCATCTACTGCAGGTAATACACTATGGATAAGTACCTCATACTTCCCTACTTCAAAAAGTGACAACTATCCCTTTAACTACCTGCCGTGACATTGAATACTGGGGTAATATTTCCAGAGCTGAAGGGGAGAGCCTCATGTGAATGTCACACTGTTCTGTTTTCACTGTCAGGACATGTACAGTAGCTTGATGCAGCAGATACAGCTCTGTGACGTGACAGACACTGAATCGAGGATGCGTTTTAGGCACTCGTTTTTAAACAAGTACCAAGTACACACTGACCACAGAGACACAGGCCTTATTGTTACACAGTCATATGTCTATGAATAGTAGCAATGTTACTGTAACGACCGGTGTTTCACACTGTGAACCCTGTGTGCACTCACAATCTGTCTCTTTCTCTGTCTTTCTCTCTCTCTCTCTCTCTCACACACACACACATAGACCCTGTGGTGTCATGTGGGTGCTTTATACCGTTGGCCTTGGACATTGTTGTGTAACCTGTCTTTGCATTGTGGCTTCTTGGCCCAGTCGAGCATTGAAAGTGGACTTCAGTCTTGTTATGTAATGTCTCTGCGTGTGATTTCCACCTCTCCTCTGCAGCACTGGAGGGGTTTCTGTACTCAGCAGACATGTCACTCTCGTCTGCTTTTCACATTATTGTCAAATTACATTTTACGCCTCAGTTTTCTTTAACACATGAACAGCTTAAATGTTAAATGTTAGCGTCTGACACCTAATTTCTGTTTAGATGAATGGGAACTAATTATATGTTCATGATGATAAGATGTTGAAAGTTAAAGCGTTTTGATTTTTAATTGAAAATATGTTGAATGATTCCTAAATGTCACTCGTCTTGTTCACAAAGGTTAAATGAAATACTTGAGCAACTTCTATAACATACCATGAAAGTCATATTTTTAACCATGATAGCAGCATGTCTGTAGTTCATGAATTAATTTCCTTTAGCACCATCATCAGGGCATCATTTTAATTTGCACAGTAGTTTGGTTTATGACCAAATATCTGCAAAGCTTCAGACATAACATCAGCCTCAACTGTAGTTTGCTTTGGTGCTAATTAGCAGCTTAATTACAGCCTCACAGAGCTGCCAGCTTGGCTCTAGACTACTCATTGTCTTGTCCAGAGGTGGGACCGAGTTATTGTCTGCAATTCAGAAGACGTCTCAAGTCTTTGAAGTTGAATCCCAAGTCAAGTTCCAAGTCCTGAAGTTTGAATTTCGAGTCTGAAACAAGTCATATGTATGACATAACAATGACTTTCCAGCCTGGTTTTTAGAGAAGCATTATCTCACTAACTATGTTAAAGGGACAGTTCACCCCAAAATCAAAAATACATATTTTTATCTCTGCCCTGTAGTGCTATTTATCCAGCTAGATTGTTTTGGTGTGTGTTGCAGAGTTTTGTAGATATCTGCAAAATACATTTGAAAAACTCAACAGCAGTGTGTCCAGAAATACGGATCTGGTTACACAAGATAATCCACAGACCTTGTGGAAAGGAAGTAGTTAGTTGTTATTACATAAAATGTTTCACAATAAGGAATGTGGATCATCTTGAGTGACCATGTCATGATTTCTGGAAAGAGATTGGAAAGAGATTTTGCTGTTGAGGGTTTTTTTTGGGGGGGGGGGTATTTGAGTACCACAAGCTGAGTGTCTTCTTGGTCAGTTATATTTCAGAGAAAGCAAACATCTCAACAGCCATTATCTTCAAAACTCTGCAACTCACACCAAAACAATCTAGATGGATTAAGGCCAGAGAGAAAATATGTATTTTTGATTTTGCGGTGAACTGCACCTTTAACATAAGCCCCAACTTCCTGTTCTTCATGCAACTTCTGTCTGTAAATTTCAACCCACGCTCTTTGCATACTGCAAATGATTTTTTGTTTCTTCATGTTTCTCTCCTGCAACTTGACTGGCTACTGTCAGATTGGTTCAAAGTGGATTTGAGAGGAATTAAGTGTTGGACTTGCTGAGAATGAATAGCATTAATGTAAGTTGATTCAGGAAATGAACCGACCCATGGCATACCTTTTTAAATCACATACTTTGTAATATTTGGGCTTGAGGGTCAAAAGGTTTAAGTCCAAGGGAAGACACAAGTCAGTCCAAGTCACGCGACAGTCTGCACCTCTACTCTTGTCCGAGGTATATTCACCAGTAGTGACAACATAGATACAAGTAAACAACCCCAAAATTATAAACCTCTGAAAACATGAGAGTCATAAATCCTGTTAAATCCAGAGCCTCACTCGACTTGTTGTTCATCGTTTCTCTCCCACATGCTGTCCCATGACAACCCACAAGAAGAACACATGAGGTCATAACCCAGCTTTCACACCGTAATACAAAGTCAGACAACTCGGCTACAGCCGTTACGTTACAAGATGTAAAATCAATGCTCCTGTCCCTGCTACATGCATTACATTAAATAAGATCACGTGGTCTCCAAGGCTGTTTTCCATAGCTGCCAGTTATTGATTTAATGTCTTTCCATGTGAACTGGGCGTACAGATTGTCCTAATGAGGCTCTAGTACAGCAGTAACGTGTGCTTTTTCTTTACAGAGTCTTTTCACTGAGCCTCGGCTACAGTCGTTCGCTCTGAATTGTGCTGCGTTGGGGGGTTGGAGAATTATGTGTTTGTGCCTGTAGTGGAGCCACAGGGGACGACTGATAGGTGTCATCTGACTGGCCTAAATCAGAGAGCTGTCTGTTTTCCATTATAATGAGCTATAGCATCATGGCATCCTATTACAGGAGAAGAGAGACATTATAAAAAAAAACTATTTTAACATTTGAATGAGAAAACTGGGGCTATATTTTTGTTGTTGTTGTGTTTAAGTGTACATGCATTCTGTTTCTTGATAATTAATGACATTTTTAACATATTTACTGTTTGCCACATCATTTGGGGTTATATGCTGACACTTTCTATTGTTTCATTTTCTATAGTGTAGAGATGGGTAATATATTGATATTATATCAGTATCATATTATTGTTATATCTTGATAAGGTCTAAGTGTTTTCCTACTTTGTGATGTGATTTATGTTCTTTTATTTTCCTTGAGCCATTTGTTTTTTATATCCACATTACTGGTGATTATTTATCAAAATCAATATTTAGAAAACACCAGTAGTCATCTCAAGAATGCTGTATTATCGATTATTGTCGTATTTTGTCAAAAGTATCGTGACGTCTGATTTTGTCCAGATTGGCAATAGATCTGCACAATGATGTAAAGTTTAAAGTGTCTCCATCACAAGAGAAAATGAAATTGGTTTGTTTCTGGTATATTAGGATTTGAGGATTCAAGGTAATTTATAATCAGTGTACAACACAGTGCTGTACAACAAAATTAGCTCCTTCATAATAGAAGTTGTAATTCCTTCATAATACAAACAAAATACAACACATGTACACATAGAAGATTAATTCAATTCTGAATGAAATAGGGTAAATTAGAGTCTTGTGGTAAATTTTTGTTTGTGAAAGCATGACCTTATAACGTTTTCATAAAGATTAAAGAGCCTCACAGGAATGAATATTTAAAGAAAAAGCATGTTTCAGCCTCACTGTTTGCAAAAGTGCCAAATATTCTCTGGTTCCAGCCTCTCCAGTCTGAGGATTTACTGCTTTTCTTTGTGTGATGTGATAATAAACTGAAACTTTAAGTGTTGGTCAGACCTATCATGAAGTTTCATATCGGTCGATATCAATAATTATTGATCATGTAGGTTGTGACTGACTACATGTTGTGTACTCCAATGGGTGGAAGCAGCTGAGGTGATAAAATGAGTCAAAATCACAATATTTTTGACCAAATACATCAATATTGTGACAATATTATAGGGATCACTTTCACGAAATATTATGGTGCTTTCACAAAATATTAACCCAATGAGATTTTTTGATAAATAATCATCAGTAATGTGAATGTAATGACTAAGTGGGTAAAGGAAAACAATAGAACAGCTAGAACAGTCTGTAAGACTGTAATGCAGCCTTTAATACCAGGAAAAACACGTATGCCATATCACGATAGAACGACAACAAACAACATCTTGTCTCACATCACGATACGATAAAATATTGATATATATTCTTCAGCCCGTGGTTAAGGAAAGTGTGATTTATATTCTGCTTTTTTCATACATTTTATGGAACAAACAATTAGCATGTTAATCAATGCTGAAAATAACTGTTTGTTGCAGCTCACATACGTTGTGTGACGTGGTGATTGACACAGTTTCTGTAACATATGTGTAACATATGGTAGTTTGCTGCAAATGAATGAATGAGTAATGCTGGGGGGATACAGAGCACCGCAGAGAAACAATAGTAACTGAAAGAGCGAGAGAGTGATGCAGTGTGATATATTAGTGCTGTAATGTGCACTTGGTGTTACTGTAAGCTGCTGTGCTCGTCCTCTTTGGCACAGATATCCATACGTGGGTCTTTAAATGTGAGGCAGATAGAGAGAGCGCGCTGCAGGCCAGCCTGCTCTGTGTGCCTGACATACTGCTGACCTTCTTCAGAAGTGCTGCGTGAGGACTACAGAATATCACAGCATCAGACTGCGGTGCAGACCTCCTCCCACCTACACCACCTCCAACATACTCGGCTCTGTGGTGGTAATGCACCACTTCACCTCAGTCATTTACTCAAGACGGGGTCTGTCTACAGTAAAAGTAATGCTGGTTGTCTTTAATGATGTTCCAACAGATATGGTTGTCATTAGACACTCAATGAAATACAGAAATACACACACCAAAGATAATGAAGAGACCTTTCACTGATTTGCATAGAGATGATTATACCAGCAATAACAGCCACAAAACAAACAGACAGGGGATTGTATTTAAACCTATAAAATAAACAAGACATGAAAGTGACTGGGGAATACTATAACTAGAAGGTGGTTTATTAAATAAACAAAATAATAATTAGACATCTTGGGAAATATGCTTATTTTCTTTCCAAGATTAACATGAGATGATCGATACTCTCGTATCTGTACTCCTGGGACACCATGGTGAGGAGATTTTCCCACCAGTAAATTAACTCATAACAACACCAGTGTTATAAATTACACTGGACATATTACAAGAAAAGATATCAATATCTGTAACGTTTCATTAATCTTTAATCTTTAGATCTTCCTTTTACTTTGTACAAAACAGATACGGAGAAGGTTGCTTGATATTATTACAGTGATATTCCATTTTGTGAGAATAAGCCACTCAGTATGTACTCACCACTATGCCGATGTGATGATGGGTGAAGGTCTTCAGTTCACAAAACAATCCTGGAGTTTTAGGAGAAACAGGGTAGCAGCCTCATCCAGTACAATGGCAGTGAATGGTGACCACGGATAAAACGTTAAAAAAAGAACACAAAATGTCTCCTGCTTGTGTGGTGTAATCCAAGTGTCTGCAAGCCGCGACATTAAAAATTAACCGCAAAAGATGCCATTTACGCCATGTTTTTAGCAGAAATATCAGCTGTAGCATGTAGCTGGCAGGATGTAAACATGGCGTCGATCTCACAAGACTTCCGCACGTGCGGCCATTAAGATATATACAAAGTCTCGTGAGCGGTACACACAGAACGCTAGATAAACTAAACCACACGCTGGTCCTTTAAAAAACAAATAATTTATTTAATTATTTAACATATTTGCTTTCTTTCCAGGAGATAAATGAGAAGATCGACACCACTTTCATATCTATACGATAAATATGAAGCTAAAGTCAACAGCTACTTAGCGTATCTTAGCATGAAGGCTAGATGTAAGGGGAAACAATTAGACTGGTTCTGTGCAAAGGCATCACAATCAGACTGTCAGCACCTCTAAAGCTCACTAATTATTGAGTTATATCTTATAGTTTTGTTCCAATTAAAAGACAGTGTTAACATGACAAACATGTTTTCATCAGTGTGTAATCACCTGAAAATAACAATCATTGTGTTTTTGTTGCCTTAGAACAGGGGTCTGCAACCGCATGGTGCTCTCCACTGGCTCCCTGTGACTTTGGCAAAAAATTATATAGAAATGAATAAAAGTCTTTTTTTTTAGCATTTTAATTTTCATTTATCATTGTTGTAGGTCTATGAAAAAGTTGAGACAACTCAAACTCATCTCACTATCATTGAGTTTCAGAAACTGAAAAAATTATATTTAAAAAATTGTAGAGAAAATTCATGCGAATGAAAGTGAATAATGGTTAAAACTGTAATATTTCCTGTTAAAACCAATTAATTTTCAGGTACCAAAATAATGACAAATCAGGTTCACAGTTCAAACACGGGGCAAAAATGGCTCTTTTGATCATAAAGGTTGACTGACTTAGAATGAGCCAGTTACACTTACAGAGAGTGTTGGTCCTGCTTTAGACTCTATTCAGTTAGTCTGCAACCTCACCACTAGATTCCAATAAATCCTGCGTACTGCTCCTTTAACAGTCATTATTGATGGCTCTACAACGCAGTAACATTTTCTAATGGCAGCTGATTACCTTCTGTCCCCGCAGAACTGAGTACAAGGCTTACAGAGATGTGAAGCCGGCAAAGATGATCCGGGCTAAGTCTCAGTACCTGCCACCTGAAGGGAAGACCAGCCTAGAGACCAGCTACAGTGCCACCTTCAAGGGCCAAGCTCCTCTGCAGCCTGCCAACAACAAGGCCATGGAGAGGAGGAGGATACGCAGCTTGTACAGCGAGCCTTACATAGACCCCATCAAGCAGGTGAGAACGCACTAATAGAGAGGAGGAGAAAGAGGAGCTGAACTGATCTTTATATTACTGTGATGTGAAATTCTTATCATGCTCATCTCATTGCACATTACGCAGTTTTAGAAATATCTGAGGCATTTCAGCTCAGGAATCTCATTTCCACTGTCCGACATCCTTAGGTTGACAGGTATAGTGGTGCCCCTCGCTCTAAACCCAAAAAGTCTGGAGCCACAGCGGCAGGCCAGGGCAAGCCAGCGAAGAAAGCCAAAGATAAGCAGAGCGCCGCGCTGAAGGGCTCCAAGAAGACGACCTCGGAGAACCAGCCCGAGAACCGGCCGGCGGTGGGGGACAAGGAGAAAAGTAAAGAGATGAACAACAAACTGGCTGAGGCAAAAGAGTAAAAATCATTTAGCACTACTTCTCCTTTTATTTCTTATTTTTCTGGGGGGGAAAAAAACAAACACAGAGGCTGCAAAATTAATTAAGGTTCTCATCTGTATTCTCATCTTTCTTTCCCTCTGTTTCCCCCTCCAGTCTCTCTTCTTCTCTCCTGTGTTCACTCCCTCTGTATCCACTCATTCTTCTTCTTCTGTCCTCTCTCACTACCTCTTGGCTACGTTTGTACAGTAATAATAAAATCAGATGTTGGGGTTTAGACATGACATGCCATCGCTCCTCCCACCTCACGCTATGTTAGATCGCTATAGTAACGGGTGGGCGGGGAGCATCCTCTTCCTCAGCCATTTGATGCCACCCACCACCCCCACTCTGCTCGCTTCCATCTCCAGGTTGCCATGGCTACCGGCTGCCTGGCTAGCCAATGGATGGCTCTCGTTGCATGGGCCCTGCGACAAGCAAATCTGAAAGGTTGGCTTTGATCAACTGAGCAGATTGCTTTGTTGAGTTTATCAAGGATTTTGTTCCCCTCTTCTTTCTGTTTTCTGGAGAAAAGATAATCAAATTGGCACTTGGGATATGGTTTCTGCACTCGCTAAATTAACAAGCAAATGTGAAAATCTTTGATAAATGTCCCGCTTGGTTAATTCTGTTTTAGTCTCTGATCCATGGCTTGTTTTGTACCTGCTCTGTCATCTCTGCTGCTGTTCTCTGTTCATGGTAGAGCTCAAAGTCTGTGTTGGGCAATATCACCACGCTTTGTTAAATGTGATTTTGTGGTCCGATGTCTCATTTTGAACTGTTGTAGGCTACATGAAACTGTTCTCCCATTCAACATTTGCTCCGTTCATGTGAAACCCATTCATACAGTGGTATTTTAATTCACTCAAGGCTATTTTGTAACACCCAATTTGTTGCCAACTAACCATCTGGGTCACACTAAACTGATTATGCATTAAACACCAGTCATTTGCATAGCAGATGAGTATTCCCGCTGAATTAGATAATACTGTCGTGCAGTTGTAATGACATTTTACATTAGAGGAGCAACATTTCTCAGAATCAGAGAGGGATGAGATCAGTGGAGCTGGATGTAAATGTGTCAAGTGGTTCAGGTCGTATCCTGTCACAACACACAGCCTGCAGAGCTGTCAATCTCAATAGTCATAACTTACTGTAATCACCCCCAACGTGGTGTTTATTAACAACAGTGGACCCTCTGCAATCATTCACACCAGTTTTGCACTCAAACGCACACACACACACGTCCTTATGGCTTTTTTTTTTTTTTTTAAACGCACTGCCGAGGGTGACCATGACCAATGTGATTAGACTGCCACGGGACGATAGCAGACGGCTCATATTGCTGCTTAATAGCACATTACCTTTAAAGAGGAGGCTGCGTGGATGAAGCACAGATTCACATTCCAAATAAATCACCAACAATGCACTGCCATTTGTGACATTTGTTTACAAGGAGAAGACATTCATTTGTAAGTAAGTTATATCTGTTAATACATATTTTTATTTTGAAGGTCCAGTGTGTGAGATTTATGGGGTTTATTGGCAGAATATGGCAGTAATGTAATATAAGTTCATAAGTATGTTTTCATCACTGTATAATCACCTAAAATAGTTGTATTTATTTGGGGCAAGGCTGAGCCACAAAGGCCTATCAGGGTTTACATATCACATCTATGTTCCACAGAGTCCGCCATGTTGAACTACCATGTTTCTGCAGTAGCCCAGAACAGACAAACCAAACACTGACTCGACATACGTCCTTTCATATTTTGTGCTAGTTTCGTGATCACCGTAGCTTCTCCTACACATTTGGAAGGGGAGGGTGAGGCAAGGTGTTTGTAATCTGCAGGCTCAGCACTAGACACCACTAAATCCTACAGACTTAAAGGTGCAATACGTAACATTTGCGCATTAAAAGACGCTAGACATGTGTTAAAGATTTTGTTGAGTTCTATAATTGTGACAAATGGTCAAACCAAGAAAAATATGTTATTTATTCAAGGTAACACTGTTTTCTGCTAGCTGTTACTAGCGAGTCGCTATAACTTATATGGGGAAAATATGGGATATGTCAGCAAACTTGACTAATAAAACATGATGTAACATGAATAAAACTTAAATATTACTTTGTCCATGAACGTAATTTCTGCCTGTCAGATTTTAAGCAGCTCTGCTGGTTGTCAAGAAAACAGCTCCCATGATCGGCTTCATAACATCATTAAACTGTCTTTTGTGATTGTTTTAACACGAGAAAGACCCATAGTTGCAGAATTTACATATTGTGCGTTTAATACTCCACAATGACGGCACATTGACATAGTAAGAAGCATAACAGCTTCTGTTTTGGACTCCATTGTTCATCCTTCTCTGTTTCTGAATCTGTGTTGTTCTACTAAGCCAAAATTATGAAAGGTGTGTTGGTTTGATGAGGTTGAGTTGATTTTAAAAATGTTGGTTCAACTCTGGAGTTACTTCAACATGGTGGCGCCATGTTCGTGTAAGATGTATCTTGCAAATCATACCAAAATCAAGCTGTAAAACCTCCATTTTTACATTCTGGTTGAATCCAAATTTCCTCAGTGAGATGTGTTGAAGAAAAAGGGAACATGAACTAAGTTGTAATGTAACTGTTTATCTGTTAAAAGGAATTATAACCTCCCTTGTGTATATAGCTTATATCTGTCTATATATTACAGCAGGGCTACATGTTGGCTGGGCCTGCACTCAGCATCCAGCTGCTTTCTCTGACTCTTATATAGATGTATAGAAAGAGATTTTTCAAGTCTTTGTTTTTGGATTAGAAGAGCACTGTACAGTCTTGTCATGGGTCCACCCATCATTGTGCTCCACCCCCACCCCCACCCCCAGACACACCTCGCTGCTCTCATTAGCCCTGCCACAGCATCCTTCTGTACTGTCTCTATTTTCTGTGGTGTCTGAGACAGCGACCATCACCACCATGTCTATCCGAGCTGAGCATGTGCCCCATCATCAGGGATGAGGGCCCGACTCATTATCATTTTGCAGCCTTTGGTTGGGGGGACCCTTTGTCATGTAACACAAGGGAGGGGGCTTGTAGGGGCAGTAAATGTAAACGGTGCTTAGCACACCACACACCCTGTGCTATCTGTGTGATTAATAGGCAAATAAGGATAGAAAGTATGGTGAAGAAAGTTATGTCTTGGGCAAAAAAAAACAAAAAAATGACTGTGACGTGCTTGTGTTTCTATCTGCTTGCTCATATTTAATGAAACATCACAAATAAATGCCAAAAGCAGAAAAAGCAGTGTCTTCTTGCTTTTTTTCGTTAAGAAAGAAATGGTGAAAGATTAGCGGTTGCAGGTATCTGTCAGCGTTTTACTCCTGTCCCAGTCTTTGTCTTTGTGAGACAGACGACATTAAAGAAATCCACATGGAAGAGAATTTTTTTTTTGCTCTCACGACTTCTTTCTATGCTTATCCGAGACTGCGCCGCATTCTGGCATGAGCTCTGACATCCTCTGCAGGCCCTGCATGTTGCCCTCCTCACGTGAGAACCGAAGAATATATTATTCTTGCATCATGTCTCTTAATATATTCCAAGAACTCCTCCTGACTTACAGAGCAATATGCATGTCAAAGGATGTCCAGAAACTTATTCCAGAATAAAATGTCATGTGCTTCTTTAGGCTTTTTAGTTTATGTACGAATGATGCACCCACAAATGTGTGATGTTACATTTGCTGAGATCACTTTGTTCTTTCTCATTCTTAGTCTGGTGTCATGGGTATTTAGTATTTAGGATGTCACATTTGGATGATGCTGTGTCCAATTTGTCGTGTGCTAATGAGTGACATTCTGATTCATTTGAAGGGTTGTGCTAAAACAGTACCACTACATACAACTCTGCCAGCCAATCCGAGATATTGGCTGGGTGCAGACTCTAAAGCAACACCTGTGGGGCTGTGCACTACCCAATCCCAGGTAATCAATCGCCAGAGCGACGAAAAGAAACTAGACCACGAGCCACAAATGCCACTCATTCCCATTCATGCATACCTGTGATTTACTTTTGTTTTCTATTACAGTGGCACAGTTTTTTTTTTCTGGTGAACCACCACATTATCTCTGGTCTACTCCTCAGGTCATAGCCCCTCTGTAGTTCTCTTCCATATGGACACTAGAGTAGGGGGGGGGGGTTGGATGAATGGGGCTGTCTGACTGCCTGCTGTCACATCCTACATGTACGGTTCCTTAAGGCACTTTTTTCTTAAGGAGGCCTCAGGTTTAGTCCATCTCCAAACATCTCCAACTGCATGAACTGTTGAATTATCCACCCAGAGAGGAGAGAGTGGAGAGATTTATGAGGCATCACATGTTACAAACTGAAGCACTCTGCATCATAGCTTGTTGTCACTGGGTAAAAGTTTCATACTATGTTTTATTTCATTATAAAACTGTCTCTAAAGCATGCTGCCACTGTTTTCTGTTGGACCTGCAATCTAATAATTTGGTTTTAGACTCTGCGCTATAATATCTGAGTGTTAGCTTGGATGTAAAGATGAGCGGTAAGTATGAATGGAATGAGGGAAGCGGCTCTGCTTTGGAAAGAGACTGTTCAAAGGAAATTGTAAGTGCATGTTAATGATCTTCACTTTAATTTGTTTTCCATGCATCTTGTTCTCTCAAAGAACACCCCGAGACCCTCATTGCACTATTGGCACCCTGTAGTTTGTAACGTCACTGTGACTAATTGAATGAGTCAAAGTATAGATCGAAACCAACGGCCTGTATTGATCTAAATGCAAAGCTGTCCAATACAACTTTAGAAAAAAAAAAAGACAAAAGCTTTAAAGAGACAATTCACCTCAAATCAAATATACACATCCTTCCTCTTACCTGCAGTGCTACTTATTCATCCAGATTGTTTTGCAGAGATTTCTGCCTTCTCTAGAATATAATGGAACAAGGTGGCCCTTGACTTGTGGTGCTTAAAGTGCAAAAAATGACAAAAAAGTTACTCCACTGTTGTGAGTGATTTGATGTGAGAACCATTTTCTTTCTAATCAACTACAATCTACTCACAATTCACTTTTTTGTCAGTTCTGATCATATTCCAACAGCAGAATTTTGACCTTATTAAGATAAGATAATCAGAAAATAAGATAATCCTTTATTAGTCTTATATAGGGGAACGAATAATAACAATAATAATTCATCAATTTTTACACATCTGGAAAGCTTGTGTAGTTTGTGTAATGTAATGTGTACTGGCGTCCTCCAAACACTGTGTGGTGCTGTAGGATTTTGGCTTGTGACATTCACATGTGCATTGCTGAGAGTTTAAGTTTGCTATTTTATTTTCCAAAACGCAGACTGTACCATGTGTGAGGTGGCTAGCACATTTCTTTACTCCGGGTGTATTTATTTTCAAGGTGAAACTGGGAGTGCGTTTCCCTCGTTATTGTACGTAACTGGAGAACAGACTAACTCGCACTGCATAGCACTGGATTTACAAATTAATAAACGTGGGGTTGTGAGATTTATAATTCAGATCAGACCATGGATCAGTGACATGAGTCTGATATCTAATCAATGACTTACATCAGTGTAGGACCTACAGTTAGTCAGTGTAATTTGGTAGAGAGAAAATAGTTCCTGAAACTGCTCACAACAAGATCTGTGTCATCTAGTTCAGTTATATTCAAAATTCTACAAATCACACCAAAACAATCTAGCGTGATAAACAGCGCTACGGGGTAAGAGATTTTGGGGTGAACTGTTCCTTTAATTTGCATGCATATTCGCATAACACTGGATTTTTTTCGTCAGGTTAAGTTTTCAAAGTTATGTATGACGTGATCTGTATGTCACTCGATTCGATCAAGATTGCCTTGAAGCATTTTTGCGTAATATTCGTGATAAACAAACAGGCTAAGGGGCCCTGCAGTGATGCTGTAACTTCATCTCCTGTTGACCTTTCAGCCTTAAAACAAAAGCTTTTTTATTTTCTAAAATGAGCGGTCACAGGGTGCTCAGCTCAACTCAACCCAATGACTTGCTGTTGTTCGCCCTGAGAGAAATGCCTCATCATGTGTCTCTTTCTGTCTCCTTCTTCTCTGGCACCTTAACCATATGCTGCCTCCTAGAGATGCTAAAGACGAGCCTCTCCGACCCAGTCATCATCATTCCCAGGGTGCTGCTGGAGGAGAACCACAGCCACTGCTGGACAGAGCCGAACCTCGGAGGAGTGGCGGGGTCGTACGCTTTGCCCTAGACGGGAACCAGACTGATTAGTTCTGCGGAGGCAGATACAGCTGATACAGAGACTGCTGCTCTGTACTGTAAATATCTAGTATTTGCAACTAAATTGGATTAGATTAAGAGGTGAAGCCCACAAAAAAAAAAAACCTTCCAAGAGGAAGCACACATATTTGAAACACGCATGTTTGGAACAGCTTCTGGCTCTCAGGTCGCAGCTGTTTGACCCATGGCATAACTGCAACGGTGCTACATCATTTTTTTCTGGTTTCATGCAATTTATTTTACAAGAATATGTCAATATTATTAGAAATACCACACCATAAAGTGCTTATACAACAATTACAACAAACTGTACTGTACATTGATCAGTTTTAGTGTAAATAAATAAGCATAACTTGCAGATTGCCACACTGTATTGTAGTTTTTGTTGTATGGTCAGTCATTTTCAAACAGGGGAGTCGTATAGTGTGAAGTGATGACAAGTTCAGCATGTAGCACAGGCACAGCCCTCCTCATGTCTGATGCAATGTGACACTCGGCCCATTAAGCATAAAGGTCCAGTGTGTAAGATTTAGGGGCAGAATATGGCAGAAACTGAACATAATATTCATAAGTGTATTTTTATTAGTGTATAATCCCCTGAAAATAAGAATTGTTTTAGTTCCCATGGAGCCCTTTATATTTACAGAGGGCTGCACCCTCTTCCCTCTCCACACAGGCTGCCATGTTGCACTGCCGAGGTGAGGTGTTTGCAATCTGCAAGTTCACCACTAGATGCCACTAAATCCTACACACTGGTCCTTTAAGGGCATAATAAAGGGGGCATAACAAACTGTGGGATAGAAACACTGAAAAAGATAGATGAATGATATTGAAATAGGGCTCAGCATCATCTGAAATTCTTCAATTCTGGCACAAACCACTTTTTTTCATTTCACACGAGATATTTTTATTAAGTCCCTCTACATTCATAAAATGTGTTGTGCTTATTGTTCCGCCACTGTGATGTTTGAGCTTCACCGAGCAGAATGAAACAGAGTGAATGAAGCTTCTATTTGCTCCCCTTAAAGATGCTGTATGCGACATTTGCTTCCTCTAGAGGTCGCAGTTGAGCACCAGCATCTCCGACCAAACTGCTCACATATCTCTGATCGAACTGTCAAACTAGGTCAGAGGTCTGCAGCCTGTATTGTCAAAAGAGCCATTTTAGCCAAAAGAAAAGAAAGAAAAATCTGTCCGGAACCAGAGCTGTCAGATTCTCAGAGACGTTTCTTTTTTGGGTTTTTCATCCACAGCAAGAGACTGAAGACTAGTCACCAGCAACATTTAGAGGAAAAGGCGCTGAATTGTAGGCGCAGGATATGACGCACATTTTAGTTGACAAATAATTTAAACACTTTTGGTAAAAGTTGAGAAAACTCAAAATTTCTAGGCAACTGACTTCAAAAGATTTGGCAAAGATGAGGCAAATTCATTCTCAAGTTTGTTTTGAAGAAGTTTTACCAATCAGTAATGTTCTGTTGAGATCATTTACTTTTCTTCTTTAGGTTAACTTGAATCTTTGAGGGAAAAAAAATGATTTCAAAAGTTGTTGAGTAACCTCACCGAAGTGAAAGTAAATAATGGCTCGCAATTTAATGTTTTAAATTGCAATCATTTCATTGTCAAGCACCCAAATAATGACAAATCACAACTTTTAAAAAACAAGTTTTTGAGTTCAAGTTTATCTAAAGAAGAAAAGTAAATTATCTCAACAAAAGGTCGGCAAACTTGTTTCGTTTATTTCAAATATTAAGAGTTTGGGTTTGATTAAAAACTCACAAATCTGATGAAGACAGTTGCCGTGAAATTATGGATTTTCTCAACTTTTTACAATTAAATAATCACTTTAGGCCGACAGCAATGATAAACGATACATGCAGCTCCAGAGCCGCAGGTTGCAGATCTCTGAACTGGGCAGAGCTGATCAAGATTCTGTCACTGCAGAGCCTATTTCTCACCTCAAAGTTTTTCAGAAAAATATTTTAGTGCACTGTTTGGCTGTAAGGACAGCTGCAACAAATGATTATTTTCATTAACAATTAATCTGTTGATTATTTTATCATTAAATCGATTAGTTGTGAAAGTCAAATATCAGAAAATGGAGAAAAATGTTGATCAGTGTCAAATGTTTTGTCCCAAAACCAAAATATTCAGTTTAATATCATAAAGGAGTAAAGAAACCAGAAAATATTCACATTTTAGAAGCTGAAATCAGTCATTTCTTTATTCAAAAAAAATGACTCAAAACTATTAATGGATTATCAAAATAGTGGGTGATTAATTTAATAGTCAATTAATAATCAGTTAATCATTGCAGCTCTAGCTGTAATGTGAGAAAGTTTCTTGCCAGGCCGCCATGTTGAAAACAGACACTGGGAGGACAGAGAGGTATTTAAATGAACTAACCTGCATGCTAACAATGCACTAACATGCATGGTGACATGCAACATGTGCTAACATGCACGCTAACATGCACGTGCAGCTGGACCGGCTATGAAACCAAAGAACAGTGAAGCTGAGATACCAACACACACACAGAGGAAGTGACATCATTCTCTGCTCAGGACGCCATCACTCCACTAAATCTTTACTCAGCAAATAATTGTTTGCTGACATCATGTGAGGCTGAATGTTGTGTAATGCACCTTTAAATCTGAATTTAACACCTGGACATACATGAAGGATATTGTGACACCATAACTCATGAGCCAGTCATTGTCCAGTATGTAGGTTACACAAGGAGACACGGCCTTTTTGCCTGTATGAGGAGAGGACAGCTTTAGAGAGACAGCAAAGGACTGCAGGCTGGAATCAAACCCACAGTCTCTGCAGAGGACTGACAGTCTCAGTACAACTGGGCTGCAGGGGCACCCGTAGATGGAATTTTAACAATTCTTAACAAGGTTATTGAAGTTTTTGTGGAAAACCCATGAATTATAAGTCTTAAAGGGAAACTCCACTGATTTTACACATCAAAGTCTGTTTCCAAGTGTTGGGGAGTACGACTGCGTATGTGAAAAAAAAAATTGTAGTCTACAAAGCCCTATGTGGCTGTGTGAAGTCTGAGAAACTGCCTCAAAAAAATCAGTTGGGTCTGAAGACTACAAGCTTAAAAATGAAAAAAAAAACTGGGACTGTGGAGTTTGACTGAAGTGAGCCAATCAGACCTCAGTCTGTAGTCCACTCCTCATCTCTGCTCGAGGCTACACTAGCTGCATCAAGCATAACACACCTGAATCACTGACAGAACTGTTGGTAATCGAGTTGCATTGTAGGTAATGTAGGCAGCAGGGGCCTCATTTATAAAATAAAATAAAATGATCTGATCTGAGACTTGAGAGAAATGATTTTCCTGCTGGTTATGTTGCAGCGTTGCAGTTTGGGAGACATATTCGCCCAAGCCTGTGGTGAACTTTGCATTAACTTTATGAACAATATGATTATCAGTTAAAGCTGTGAGGAATTCATTATGAAACATTCTCAAGTTATCTGTTTGACTTTCAACCCACTATTTAGTCCGTTGAATAATATGTGCTGCTTGGCTTCAATCTCCACTATCATCACTGTGATCTCGTCTTCCAAAAGTTTACTTTTCTCTCTTGGCTCTTCCTCACTAAACCTTCATCTGTGCTGCAGTATATAAGGTGAACTCACAGATTGTAGAAGATAAAGTACAATCTGTGAACATTTTCATAAATGAGGCCCCAGATTTTGATGAGGAAGAAGAATGTGTAGGATAGAAGACGCAATATTGCCAGTTCTGCTGCATCCATTTTGATCCTTTTTTTTATTTATTTATATAGCCCAATATCCCACATCAGAATGTGCCTCAGGAGGCTTTACAGTCAGAACAGTGTGTGACGGCTTCTGTCCTTTCAACCCTCAAACGAGGGAGGAAAAACTGCCCCCAAAAAACCTTCACAAAGAAAATAATGGAAGAAACCTCAGAGAGAGCCACAGAGGACAGATCACCCTCCAAGGATGGACAGACGTGCAGTAGATGTTGCATCTATTGTCCATCATGAGTCTGAATGCAACGACAAATCGGTGGAGCTCTCACTCACTTAAAACAAGTCTGGCGAGGATCTTTAAATGTTTTCTATACAATACACACCTTTTTCACAGCAGCCATATTGACATGAAACAGTTGGGAAAACAGGTTTTTACCAGTGATATTAATTAAACACACAACATGACTTTAATGAAACAACAAAGATGTAGTTTGATGATGCTGTGGGATCATGGGAGCTGTTGTCTTCATCATTAAACATCCACCATTACAGATGGAAGTCTGTCTGACATGATTCAGGCAGAAACCATATACACAGACGTGGTAATATTAAAATGTTATTCACATTACGTTTAATCATGATTGTTAATTTCCATCCTGACTCACAACATATCTGACCAATCCAGTGTTTTCCAGCAAGTTATAACAACCAGCAGGAAACACTGTTATTCCTCTGGGTTTGAACATTGCTGGAAACATATGGGATCATGTTAGTACACAACTCAACAAAATATTAGTGCTGTCAATCGATTAAAATATTTAATCGCGATTAATCTCATGAATGTCATAGTTAACTCGTGATTAATCGTACATTAATCGCACATTTTTATCTCTTATAAATGTCCCTTGAATTATCATTTTAATACTCTTATCAACATGGAAAAGTGGATAGGCTTGCTTTGCGCAAATGTTTTTTTTATTGAAAACAACGTGTAGTGTTATATTTCACACTACTTAATGCACTAGATTCATACTTTTCCAAATTACCTCTGTGTTAAATATTGTCAGAGATGCCGCATATGGACGGATTTACCTCCATCAGCTGGCGGTAATGAAATGCGCTAAATGCATTTCAGACACTAAAATCTCCCGAAG
>JAJHUR010005664.1:1530-50782 GCA_027495735.1 Lutjanus campechanus | reverse complement strand
TGAACAGTGGCATGAAGGATTAGGCTCCTGCATTAAAGGAACAGGTCACACTAAAATAAAAAATACACATTTTTCTTCTTTCTGTAGTGCTATGGTTGTTTTGGTGTGAATTCAACACCAGTGTTTCTTTCCAGAAATCACGACCCAGATACTCAAGATAAACCACAGACCTTGTTGTGAGCAGTTTAATGTGGGAATACTTTGTTTCTAGAGGAAATAAAGTAGCCTTTGTAGATTCTACCATAGAACAAAGGCATACAACAGCCTCAACACTTGGCTGCAACATTACATCAAGGTGGGATTTGTTGAAGGGTTAAAGAATTAAAGTGACAAGGACACCACAGGATATTCTGCTTACAGGTACAGATATTTTATTACATTACTGGAGAGACATGTTCACAAGATAGCCTTGTTAGTTCTGGAGTGAAGATGCACAATGCATATCTGTAGAACAAAAGGCTCATTTACACTGAACGTAAATGAAAGATGCTAAATAATTATTTGATAAGTAACATTAATCAATACAGTATGTAACTTGAGGTATGATTTTACCCGAAAATACAACATACCCGATGCAAAATAGCAACCACAAATCCACACTTAAGTACATGGCTGCCAGTTTCTATTTGTGCAGTGAATCACACAACAGTTCTTTCTCATTTAAAATGTGTTTTTTTTATGCTTTTGTGACATTCAAGCTGAATGCTAACGCTGCCGCTCAGTCGTCGTACTTTACTTGAGTATTTCCAATGCTAATACTTCTTTGCCACTACAGTTGAGAGGGAAATATCATACTTTTAACTTCACTATATCTATCTGACAGTTGTAGTTAGTAACAGAGGAGGTAAAATTTGTCAACATTTTGCAAAAACCCTACACATTTACCCTTTAGATGTGTCTGACCCCTAGATAGGAACCACGGGATTAAACTATCCAACTGTAAAGTAGTTGAAACTACCTCCACCTGAAGCAGCTACAACAACTAAATGCTACATTGGTGCATCAGTATGAACAAGTAGTTTAAGAACATTTTGCTGTACTTTAACTAAAATGCATGACTTTTACTTGTAATTGGATATTTTTACATTGTATATTTTACATTACATTACACTGATAGCAGCCCATGACTCCACACAATGCCCTGACTCAAATCTCACTTTACTGCTGTGAGGCAAACAAGATATTAAATGACAACGAAAAATGGATTCTCAGGACAAACTGTCACACATACACAAGCAAGCAAACAAACTCACTCACTCACACACACGCACACACACACACACACACACACACACACACTCAGTCTCACAGTCAGACTTACTCCATTGCAAAAAGTGCTTTGTTATTTATTATATCTGCAATTTATAATCCTTAATATACTTTCCTCTTTGGCGGAGGCAGAGCAACGGGTTCAACCGAGGCATTTCTGAATTATGAGCCAAGCAAAAAACGGTTTTAGAAACTTGGCTGGAATTAAGTTTGCTTCGATGACCTCATTACACAATTTAAGTAATCACTGCAACTGAGTCGCGCACACACATTTAGAATAATGCAAGCGGGAATGTAATATTGCAGAGTATTGATCTTTCATTTTCGTTATTTGGTAACTTTCCGCCGAAGCGTTTTTGACAGACTGCGGATGAAAATGACCGTGCTACGAGTTAATTACTTGACTTGGAAACACATCCTGTGTTCAAAGGTTGAAGCAGAGAACATAAAAAAAATCAGGCATGATCATCTATGTAAAACTTCACAGCGGCCCTTCATCTTCGACAGCAGCCAGCTCTACTTAGTAAGCCACAAGAAAGTGTGGCTGACAGTGTGCAGGAGCCCTCCTGTAATTCCTACTGATACCTGTGCATTAAACTACCTCTGTGCAAGTGGAAGAACACATCAAAAGGAGATTAAAATTAAAACTAAAAACAAGGTGATTCAATGTATGGTTAAGTCTGCAGATGATAAGCTTTATCCGGAAATTCAATACAAAAACCAAGACTTGAAAATTACCATAATGGGAACAGCAGGGTTTTTCTTCCCCAGTGTTCTGCAGGTGCCATAAATGATGCAATGTGGACAACCACGAAATATCAAGTGACTTTTTACCAACACAGGATTCAGAGATGGTGTCTGTGAGTCAGAGGTGGGAAATAACAAAGTACAAATACGTGTTTGTTTATTGTTACAGTGCTTAAGTAGATTTTCAGGCATCTGTACTTTGCTTGCGTATTTATTTTTCTGACAACTTTTTACTTTTAGTCCCTACATTTTAAAACAAATATCTGTACTTTCTACTCCTTACATTTTTAGAGCAGACTCGTTACTTTAGTGTTAATGCATTTGAGGGGAATGATTGATTGTTCTTATTTTGTATCATTGCACAGCACCTTCCAAACATTAAGACTAATTTCATCCTAAATGGATCAGACAATAACACATAGAAAAGACAATTCCTTGGTGTATCCATCAGCACAAATCATGCACAAGAGATGTAACGACAAAAATAACATAGAGGACATAAGACAGAAACGACATAAAAGATGTAACAAGACGAAAACAACATAATGGACACAACAAGACGAAAATGACACAAAACATAACAAGAGGCAAACAACGTAACAAGACGAAAACAACGTAAGACATGACAGGATGAAAATGTAGTAACAAGACGAAAGTGACATTAAAAAGTAACAAAATGAAAACGATGTAACAAGATGAAAATGGCATATCAAGATGAAAAAGACCTGTTAGCTTTGCACAGAAAAAGCTGGTAGAACTGTCCTCCAGAGGGCAACTTGACAACAATGTAACAAGATGAAAACGACGTAAAAATGAGACGAGAATGAAATAACAAGACGTAACAAGATGTAAAAAGGAGAAAACAATGTAACAAGATGAAAGCGCTGCAGAAGATGCAACAAGATGAAAACAATGTAACAGGATGTAACAGGATGAAAACAACATAAACTGGCGAACAAGACCTAGGGCACAAAAGTTGTAAAAGTCGTCACAAGACAAAAACAACATAAAAGACGCAACAACACAAAAAAGACAGCAAGGGAGACTGAATGGGTGGGAAAAGTGAGGTTCAGTTAGCTTTGTACAGAAACGGACGGTACGAAATGTCCTTCAGAGAGCTACTTCTCACATTTATACTTTGAGTACATGTCAGAGCTGTACTTTTTCACTTTTACTCAGGTAAAGAAGGTGAATCAGTACTCCTACTTTTGTACACAAGTATCTGTACTTCTACTCGAGTAAAGAATGTGTATACTTTTGCCACCTCTGAGCTGTGCGGCGTGTTGTGCAGTGCCAGTCACCCAAACCAAAAGATCAGAGAGAAAGATGAGGAGGGGGTCAGCAACAACATCTTTGTCTGGCGGAGTAAATTGATCACCGTGTGGATGTCACATAGCTTGTGTTATTCCCTTTTGGAGCCACAGAGAGGGTCATTGTTATATTGTGAATACATGAATACAGATGTATGGCTTTCTGCAAGACCCTGAATGCATCAACGCAGGCTGTGAGCATGCCCGGTCCTGCGTGTGAGCTCAAACATACAGGAATTATGACGGGCAAAACTTAAAATGTGCTGCCACGCTGATACCCCCAGACACCATTCAACCACACAGCCATAATTAATACTTTATTCCCCAGCAGTTGCCTCCACGAGGAGCAGATGCAGGGAAGATGACCTGAGATTGGGAAACCACATGTGAGGAGGCAGCATGGAAGCGAGGTATCGTGTTTACTTTCATAAAAATGGCAATCCCCCCCAATCATCCCCCCCCTTTCCCCCCCACCCTCGCCCTCCACCTAGCAATTAAATCCAGTTAGAGATTACTCTCAGCTGCATCCCGGTCTTCACAGGAGTCTCAGCCTCCAGCCTGGACTCATAATAACTATGGTCTGCAGCGTTTCAGCCATTCATTTGATAAAGTGCTTTCCACCTTGCAGCTTTCATTACCCACACACACTAGACAGTGTGTGCGTGTGCATGTGTAAGTTTATTTGCTTGGCTTGGAGTGAGTTGATTAAACAAGTGTCATGTCATTATTCTGTAATCAATTTTTCAATTATGATTCAGGCTCTGTAACGCCGTAATGGAAGGTGAAGTCGGATCTATACCGGAGCAGCAAGGTGATTAGACGTCGCTGGAAGCTTTCCAGGGAAAAAAAAAAAAAGAGGGAGAGAGGCTTTTTTTTCTGAGTTAGATCGATCCTGTTGACTGAAACGGCCTTGGTTCATAACAGACCATGTCTGCTAGCAACAGCTTAGCTGGTCCACTGAGGCGTCTGTCCACACATCTTTTGGGGGCGTTCTTTAAAGACGGTGAGTAAAGCAGTCGCTCTGAGAAAGAAGGAGAAAAAGATGTTTATTGTGATGACCCCGCTTGACACTGTGAGGCTGTCTGCATGGTGCAAAAACATGCTACTCCAGGGTTAGGCTTTCAGAAACTATATTAACGTGGCCATGAAGCAGATCATTTGTTTTTCCATTCATGGTATCTTATTTGAACTCATAGAGGAGGTCCTATACATGAATTTCATTTATTAACGCTGATTTGACTTGAATCAAAACGCTTCTTGCTTCAAGTTTTATTCTGCAAAGCAACCTTTACACTGAAGATATCAGTGAATACATCCTCTGAGAGTGGTCTGTCAAGTACAAAATGTTAAATATATAAAATGCTTTTGTTTTTTTTTAAACTTGCACACTCTTAAAGCAATGAAGGGCTTCTCCTTTACTGGAATAGCCAGGTTTACTCATTTTTATACAAAGCATAACAGATGCTAGCAGGACTGAAAATGTGTCACCAGAAAAGTATGTACAGAGGATAATTCTGGTATTTTAATAGTTTCTTCATAGTTTCAGCATTTTACCTGCCATGTTCATAAGTTGTATGTTGTTTCTTATTGGTTTGAAGAAGGTGGCGCTTAGTTGGGAAAAGGTGATGTCATTTACGTCTGCACATCATTTAGAGTTTAGCAATATTGGAATCAATATGAGATGAGTTGCTTGTGTTGCTAGCAGTGTCAATCAAGCCATACCTAAACAGTTTTGATGAAATTTTTGACTGTCAAATGTTTTTTTTTAAAGCAACTTTATGTAACTACTCTCTCTTAAAACTGCTTCAAAATAATTTTGGTGCTACACTGACTTGTAATAGGAAGAACGGTGCCACTGTCATTGCCACTCTGCACCCCGTACGCCTGTTCTCACGCTGTATAACTTTGGTGGCCGAGCCTCAACAAGTGCCGCTTTACAGCACTAATTCACACACCACCAACTGTGCATTGATTTTGAGGAAACTGGATCATATTTTATGTAGCTGCTGTTAAGTAGTGCTGCGAGTGTTGGTGTTTACACTGATAGCACAGGAGCTTTGGACCAGAAAGGGTTTTCAGGCTCAGGGTGTGGTGGGATGCTGGTGGGAAGTCGCGGTGTCGTGCCAGAACCGGAGCCAGTGAGCATATAACGTAACCAGACCAAATCTCTGTGGACATCATGGCAGAAGTGACAAGACCAAGGAGGACACTGGCGGAGGAAACTAAGAAGAGAAAAAGACAGTGACTGAGAAAGAGGCCGCCAGACAAGAGTAAACCATGGACTGGCTTTTCGTTGCTTTGTTAAATAAAAGGTTGTAGGGCAGACACCGAGCGGGCCTTGCTGTTGGACTAGTCAGTAATTTTAGCCAGCTTGCAATGTCTTGTGTTGTTGCACTTGCCTGATGTTTGGTTGTGTTGATGTTTGGCTAGTTTTTGATCATAAGTAATGTAATTATAACAAATGAAAAGTGATGTTTACTCCGAAACTGGGGGCGGCAAATCGCAAAAAATACCAAATTTTCTATAAAATGGCTTTAAATTCATAGAAAACATGTTAGAAGTTGTAAGTTTTCAGTGGTTTGAATGCTAAACATCAAATCTAGACTTGAGATATTTTTAAAGATATTAAAGTTTTTCTTAAACTGAAAAACTTAAACCTATATTGTAAACATTTTATTAACATTCATGTACAGTTGTCTTGCAGAGAGCGGCAATCTCACATATTACAATGAATACAAAAATAGCGAAAAAGTAACTAAAACACAGCTAAATAATTTTTCAACCTACGATTTAATTTTTCCAACCAGGAGAGATTCGGAAGCACAAAAGGTGCGGCCAGATGTCAGCAGCTATAATTTATAACATTATCATCCCCCCACAGACACACTTTCACCTCACACGTAACTCTTTCCTCCTGAGAAATATTGCTCACTGTACTGGCATGAGTTAGCAAATAATTGCTAGTCAGGGGAGGAGGTAGCTTATAATATGCATTGGGAATTTTAATCTTGACTTTTAATAAGCTTTTGACCTTCTTGCGTCTGCAGCCTATAATTAGAAATTCTGGCTGGGCCAGATTGACAGAATGCTGTGTCTTAGGGGAGGTAAAACCTTGTGCGACTGCGGTCAGCAGACCTTCTAAATCATGCGGCTGCATGAGAAATGTTTAATCTAACAAATTGGTTTCTGTTTCCTCTCCTTTTTTTCATTCTTTCATGCAGGAGGTATTCTGAATATGGAGGTGATGTCATCGTCTCATCCTTTTAAGAGTGACTGTGGACCATATATTCTGAGGGGGAGGCAGAGAATCAGGACCTAATGGTCTTTCCTCCTTCAGCCAAATCTAATTGTGCCCTTATCTTCTCCAAGTTTAACTGCCCTATTGAAGAGGATTGAGCTGTCTGGACTTTAACTGTTGACTTGCCTGTGTGTGTTTTTGCATGTGTGAAGTTATACATCAAATTGAGCCACAGTCCTTCTTGATATTTCTGCTAATGACATCAGGTAACCTTGTTTGAACCTCCTCAAACAGCAGCAGTTTCAGTCTTCTTGTTTCTGAGTTATAACAAACTCTCTCTTCTTCTTCTTCTTCTTCTTCTTCTTCTTCTTCTTCTTCTTCTTCTTCTTCTGGCTTTTACATGTGTCAGGCAGCACTAAATTTAGCGGCTGGCGTTTATTTACTTTATGTCCTTGCTGGTGTGTCCTTGCTAAATGAAGGCGAACAGGACTGTCACCATCCAGAGGACAGCACTGCCCAGCCCCTCGGGAGTTGATGGATAACATGGGGATGTATACGCTAGTGTGTGTGTGTGTGTGTGTGCATGGACAGAACAAGAACATACACGTGTGTAAATAATCTATGCATACACACACTCCTCTTGCACAATAACTGCAGTAATCCGTTCAGATCATACAGTACAGGAAGCACACCAGGCCTGTGTTCCTCCAGTCATACTGGTATTTGAGTTTGCAGCCTGTGCAGGTATTCCGTGTGGCATAGTGGTATTTGCACCTTTTGCTGTTTCAGTGCGTCAGTGTTGAGCGCTACGCAGTCCTATGGATCAGTGACTCTGTATGGATCCCCTGGAGCAGCCTCTTGTTCCTTTAACATTCCAGGTACATCCACAGCAGCTCCTTCCTGTCGCTCCCCTTGTGTGGCGCTGATTGACAAGCGTCCGCTTCTCTCAGGCGCGTAATCAATCTGCTAATTGGTGTCGGAGGGTCGGTTGCTGTTGAAGCGTCCCCCGCTCTTTCTTTGGCTAATTTATCTTTGTCACCGCCAAAGTACATTAGTTGGGAAAGTTCAGTTTCTGCAAAGCCTCATCTCCCGCTCTCTCTCTCTCTCACACAGTATGCTACTGTGCTTTGTTCATCCTTTTTCTTACTGCAATACATCACACAAAGGAGTGAGGGTAAATGTTAGCCTTGCACTGTTTCCATTGGTAACCACAGCTCATGAGGTATAGAGAAGGAGAGCAGGTCAGTCTCTCTGTGCAGGATAATTAGTGACAACAATGTGCTTTATCATAATTCACTACAGCAAATACATCACAGAGGCAGAGGAGAGTTATAATTAGTGGGAAGGCTTCTCAAAGTTGCTGAATAGAGTGAATACAATGAGCAGATCTTATTTTAAAAATGCTAAAACCGCGTAGTGTGTATTAGGGATGAAACAATTACCGGTTTCGCGATAAACCACTGTAAAATTAGTATCACAATTAGTATTACTCTTTTGAATTTTAATCATCATTAAAACCATGTTTGATTACTGCACTTTGAAAAACTCATGGTAAATACTGTCAAGCATCAATCAAAGTTAGCAACAGCTTCCCAGATGCAGAATGTGGGTTTGTTGTGTGTCAGTGAAAACACTGACAGTGCGAAGGACTTGATGCCATTTCAAATCATAGAGAGCTGTTTCTTTTTGTTTTTATTTTGGTGAGAATTTAATACCCTTATTGGACAGGACAGCTGAAGTGAGGACAGTAAATGGGGAGAGAAAGAGTGGGACAATGTGCAGCAAAGGCCCTCAAGCTGGAATCAAGCCAATGGCGGCTGCGGAGGACCAAGCAGACACCAGCAATAAAAAAAAGTGTTTTCTTGAGGGGCTTTCACACTGCTACCTGGTAACCACTCTCCACTGACCTACCTGTATGAGTGTTCCTCCGAAAAGCAAAGCGTTTTTGTATATGAACGTGTGTGCAATAAAGTTATGGGTTAAAAAACATGGCTCTGTCGTGTAGATAATTCCCCAAGAAACAGGCTTCAATCACTGGTTCCGCAATTAGAGTGTATTGTTTTTCCTTGGACCTGTTTAGCGTCGTGCCGTACATTCCCAGTGGCAGAGGAAAATCTTTGCCTGTTCATGTGGTCGCAACTGCTTCTTATCCTGACCACCGCATTTGAAACCGCTTCCTCTCTGCCGCCTTCCCCTCAGTGAAATGACTGGAGGTGGCAAGTTACCATGCGGCAGTGTGAAAAGGCCTTTATTTTGCTCAGTGAATGTGTAAAGCACTGCATTTTATCTCTGCATCTGCAAGTGGCCCATCAACATAGGAGTAGGCATAATAATATGTTAAGTGCACTACAGGAGAGACTTGATGTTCTCTGCAATTAGGTGGGAAAAATATGTGCATATATATTGGCATTATGCATCAGCAATGGTCCAAAATGAGTTGGACAATTTCAGCATATCAGAAATCGGCAAAAATTCAATATCATGCATCCCAAGTTAAAACTGCAAAGTGCATATATGTAGAAAAATGCACAGTGTTAAATGTGTGTGATTCCTGATAGAAGCAAAACAGCGGGAGAGCTGACTGAGCCCTTGAAACAGCACTTCACATCTGATTGATTTACAGGCCGTTTCTACCCAGGGTGCCAATCAAGCCCTGATTAGACATCACTGACTCACTGATGATGGTTCAGACGGCAGCAGCCGTGTCCGCAGTCTCACCGAGCACAGAAGATTGATTGCACAAGGCCGCCTCGCCCCAGATTAATCTCCGCAAATGACACAAGAGTCATGAAGTTTTCATCTTTCTCAGTTTACCAGTTCAAAGTAGGTTCACTGTGATAGTGGGGAAGGAGAAGGAAAGGCATGTGTGTGTGCTACATGAACTACTGCTTGCTCCCAAACTTGTGGATTAGGCCCCCAGTGCCCCCTATTGGCCCCCAAATCATCTGTTGATCCTCTCACATATACTGATCCTACACATTCAGGAGGAAAAACAAGACTTTGCTCTGAAAAACTGTGAATAAACTGTGAAAAAAAATATGATGTAATGTTCAGAATAACTTATACATACCTCCATTTGGTACTGCTATATAAGATAAACTAAGAAAATATCATGTTTTTAATCCTTTTCTACCCACATCTTGTCTTTTTTAGTGTCTTTCCTGCTTGCCTCCACTTTCTTTCTATCTTTTTTCAGGTGCAGTGATATATAGGTGCAGAAGTGAGGTAAGGTGCTCTGATGGGAGAAAATTATGGCGAGCAGCGGGGGAGAAGTCCACATTCTAGCCCTGCCAGCTTCCTCTCGCTATACACGACAAGAACGGCGACTGCACACTGATCATACCCTCATTAAAGTTGTTCACTTTCTCCTTTTTCACTCTTATTTTTTTTTTCCTTTGATGCACTCGCTGCTCTTTAAGTGCTTTAAGCACCGCGGCAGTCGCCTCTCTAAAAGTCTGTCTCCAAGCTGTTAACAACCACCTTTTCAACAATGTCAGGACTATCAGAAGATGATTTTATGCAAACTTCTTCCGGAGATCGATCCACCTCCATTACCTCTGCTTTTATTCACTCCCTACTTTTATATTAGTGCCTTAAATGTCTTTTCAATGCAAAATAAGGCTCTTAACATAGTTTAGGGATCAGAGCGGCGCTGATCTTCACATTATTATTATTCATTGCTGTCATGTGAAAGCCTTACAACTCCAGTTTAGTTGATTTTTTAGTTTTAATCACTACTTTTTGACTTTAATCGCTTTAATGACCCTGTGTACGAAGGATGCACCCGATTTGGAATATGTTATTTGGGAAAGCACAAATAATGCAATGGAAATATATATTTCTTCTATCCAAATGTTGCTTATTATTATTCGGAAAAAGTCATAGTTAAAAAAGGTTGCATTTACCTTAATCAATCTCTGATATAATGCATCAAGATTATTCCTTTCAACAGAGGGATATTTTTATATGCTTGTACAGTATATCCGACTTTTCAATATCACCCAGTTAAAGGGGAGGTTGTGGTGGGCTTCAGACAGTTTATTTTGATGCTTTTGTAGGTACAACAAGTGCATTGACAATGAATATTAGATTAGAAAATAAAACATTTTCCTGATTTAACAGGATTTCTGGTATAAACCACTACTTTTGGTCTTCTGTCCGAATACAGATGCAGAAAGATAATTTTGTTGGTTGAACATACAGCTACAAATAATGTCTCTGTTCACCTATGTACTTGCTTAAAAACAAAAACAAACATTAGGTAGTTCAGTCATTCAGTCACAAACACGGTTTCCTATTTCCTAAAAAGTGAACACACATTTTAGAGATCGCCTGAATGTAAAACGTAAAAGACCATAAATTCTATCTGCAAAACATGTCAATTTGTTGTGTAATCTCATGGAAACAGATGACAATCATGTTTTATGGTTATTACAGGCATACAGCCAAAGCTTAAGGTACAAAGTACAATAAGATAAGACTAAAAGTAGACATGTTTATAAGAATTTAGAATCAGATTTTCATATAAAACCTCTATAATTTTTACAATATTTTGGCAGGAGTTTGAGGTGCTTCTTGTTCCACATCAAAGGACATAAACTTTCACAGGTCATGACCAATCCTCCAAAGCAGGATGGCTTCAAGACACCTCTGATCAGTCTATCTGCAGTGTTGCTTCCTTTATCTGCCTGCTATGCGTCACACTGCACGTTGTTTCAACCCTGACCCAGACATCCAGCCAGACAAACACACTGACAGGGACAAAACCAGTGGACAAGCTGAATACAAATCAGGTTTTCATCCTTTTATGCAGCTCTTGTAATTGCTCTTATAATTTTCAGACACTCTTTTAGTTTTTCTTTTACCTTTTGACTGGGTGTTCACATTAAATCCTCCCATGTTTCTATGACTGGACAATAACCCTTCTCTCTTCCTGTGTTTCTGACTTTCTGTATTTGAAGAAAAAAGCATTCAGGGCAGTAAATTCAACACATTTTTGAGCGCCGAGCCCCAGTCTTTTCGGCAGCTTACTCGACAATGTAGCGAGTGGGTGAGTTTTTACACACTGCCCTGTCAGTTTTCAGGGAGCTACGCAAGCGGAGGATGTGGCGAAGTCTCACACCAGCCCCGACCTTCCCAAAAACTCTGTGGTGGAAGCCGGCCTCTGATAGTTGGGTGAGATTATACGAGGAACAAAAGAGAGTCTAAACTGAACAAAAACATTTGAAAAGCGGCAAAACCAGCAACGAAGCCATGTAGAAATTGGAAAATATCCTATGATATGATCAGAATGTGGAATTCTCTTATGAGAAATGGCGTGAGGTGAGGTTATTCATGAAACAAAAGAAGACCTAAGGTGGGAAAACACCTTTTGTGCAAGTACAGAGCGTAAACATCAATTTGAGCAGCACTAAACAGTAATCAATCTGTGCCACTATTAAATAATAAGAGCCTTGACTGAGATAATCTCTGTGAGATTGGCTGTACTGCAAGGTGGAACCATCATCCCCACTCTGAGCGAGTCAGTTTCCTGTGCTTTTGATCCGCAGATTGAACACGTCTTCACAAAGCTGGAAGATAATGTACGATATGACATTATGTTCATATGTACACGGTACTAAAACAGCCTTCAGTGCACTGCTCAAACACCTGCACAGTCTCCTCTATGATCCCCTCACCTGTGATCTAAGCCTTTTATAAACCTCTCCACCCTGCAGTAGCACAGTCGGAAAAAAAAAAACTTCCAACCCGTAAACTCCTCCCCTCTGCTCCTGACGGGGCAGCCGTGCTCTGAGGCAGTAAAGATAAAGGATGAGGAGTTTCCCACCTGCAGACAGGAAGTCGAGAGAAGTTCACCCACAACCAGACACAGGCTTATTTGTACTTTCACCTCTTACACCTTATCCTGTCCAGTTTAGAATATAAACCAACATCCAGGACGACTTTCAGGCTCATGATAAAGTCTGATAACATAAAGAAATATGATGTTTGGGACTTGTTCTGACATGCCCATGCAGCCCATTCCTTTCCATAGGCTACATCCCACCTAAAGCAATGTTCAGTTTCTTGTTTGTATTGTTGAAACGTATTTAGTTCTTGGGGTTTTATTTGCACTGGCAGGACGGGATTAGTCCCAGCTTACCAAGCTGTACACAGACACGTCGAGAAAGAGAAGCAGTCGGTTCTTTGGACTGTGTGAACCCTGGTTGAGCATGAAAGAATGTAACCGGCTTCAATTTGTGCACATGTGAAGGTGGGAGAAAGATGACAATTATGTAATTTCATATATATCATAGTATTACAGTTGCAGAGAGAGCTCAACCCACTGCAACTGCACTAAACAATATTTTCTATATTAGCAATGAATCAAAAGACTACATGTAAGGTGGAATTGATCACTAAAAGTGACAAATACAACTCTACAATTCACCTCAGCTATTTGGAGCTTTTTAGCATCTTTCAGCTCATTGTTTTGGTTTTGCGGCCTGCAACCATACAGCACAACAGGCAGCAGTTTTATAGTGAAAAAGCTCTTACAAACCCATTATAAACCCACTGTATGAGAGATGGTTCAGAAAGGAGACAAACTGACAACACATAGTCTTTTTCTGTGTGTGTGTCATGTGCGCCCCACCCCTTTAGGAGACTAGCGGCAGATCCCAAGTCTGTTCAAACCAATGAGAGAAGTGAACGTTAGCACAGATTATAACCGACTCTTTCTTAAATCAGGAGAAAATCAACTTTGTTGTTGTCACAGCAGTGCGCTCTCATGATATCTGGCAACACAGACGTGCTCTGTAACAATAACAAGCTTATTCAGCTGGCAGATAAAAAAAAAAAAAGCAGCACAATAAGGTACAGTCACTAAATGTGAATTCTTTACTTTAGTTGCCTGTATCTGCTTTCATCCAACCGTTGTTCCTATGGTGATAAGTTTACATACATTAGTCAACTATAACAGAGCGCACGATCAAATGTTGAATGACTTTATGAATAGTTTCATCACTTTGTGAATATTACACGTCTGTCAGTTCAGAGAGCGCTTGCTCTCTCTGTCTCTCTCACTGCTGCGACTGCGAGTCTGCATCGCACTTTTCTCAACAAAACAACTGAAAAAAGATGCTTCTCACTGCCAAAACTGCTCTCTGCTGATAGGGGGGGCTTTATGCTTTAGTGATGATTGGATTTTCAATCACTTAAAAAAAAAAGCATTAGAAGAACTTCTAATATTTTATTTGTTCACAATGCCCACATTGGGAGAAAGTCGGGGTGGAGGGTGATCAAAATAATATCGGAAGATTGTTGTTCCTGTTCCGCTTCCAACTGACAGTAAATATTGTAAGTTACCAAACCTTAACTGGAGCACTTAACAGATTTGCTTATTTTTCAAAAACAATTTGTAATTGTTTTGGAAGACACAGACAAATGATGACGTCCTGCTGATAGATAGCGTCCAATCAGAAAACGCCTCTGTGCTATTTCAGAGGGCATGAACAAACAACGTAAAGTCCTTCAATTTAGAAAACTTGTTGACCTGATGTCCATGCAAATAAGAAACTAGTCGTGCATGCTGCAAGTTTGTCTATTTGCGATTGTGTTCTGTGTCCCTGCATGGGGGAAACATATTTGATTTCCCAAACTCTGTATCATCCTGTGAGACGCAACATCCTGTCACTGGCTGGTGATGTGAGAAGTCAAATCTGTTTAATTTATGTAGCCCAGTATCACAAATCTCAATTTGCCTCAAGGGGCTTTACAATCTGTACCGCATACAACATCCTCTATCCTTACACCACTTCCTAACATACAGCGAGAGACTGAACTTGACACTACATGGAAAACTGGATTTTTGACCATGTTAACATCCACAAATGTCACTAATTTGCAACTGATGAGAGCAAAAAGTATAAAAGTTATTTATTCATAACTAAAATAATTTTCTTCAGTCAACCTGGTTCCTATATAGATGGGGGACAGTGTTGATTTTGCTCAATTAAAACCGGCTGGAGATGAAGCAAGTGAGCAAAACTATAGCTACTAGGCAATAGTTTATAGAACCCGGGGCGAGAGTTTTTCAAAATAGGGACATTTTGTTGAGCCTGTTTGCTGACACATGGAGCAGGTTAAGACATCTTCACTGAGAAAAACTGAAACAATCTGATGTTCACATCACGTCCATTTCAGAAGCAGTGTCAGACCCTTGATTTGGATACAGAAAAACTCTTACTGGGGAAAAGAGTAACTGTGTAGCCTCCAAATTGTTACAAAACATAAATGAAACAACCCTTTCTAGCGTGATATAACATAACATCTCCTTCCATATGTGTGATGCACTGCTGACCCCCCATTGTCTACCTACACACGCCCTAATCTACCGAGCCAAAAGATTTATCATAACAGCATATTGCCATATTGCCCAACCCCAGGAGCAATAGACAGATTTCCCCTTTTATGTGGTTATTATAAGCTGAGTGTCTGTTTTTCTGTTTTGTAAATAGACACACCCAAGAACGATGGCACAAGTCTGTTATGATGTTGGCGTCTATCTATCTATCTATCTATCTATCTATCTATCTATCTATCTATCTATCTATCTATCTATCTATCTATCTATCTATCTACCTACCTACCTACCTACCTACCTACCTGTCTACCTGTCTATCTATCTGTCTGTCTGTCTCAATTTATTGCCTGTCTGTCAGTTTAATCTGTCTGTTACTGATCAGACATCAATGGAGTTTTAATGCCGGTCAATGCCCGACATTTTCTCTCAGGGGACACAAACTGAAGCCTCTGCCACCTAAGATAATTAACCCAGAGCCCACACAACCACGCCGCCAAACCAAATCGTAAAAATAGGTACCAGAGCCCAGCGGCTGATTGTTTGGCAGCTTTTTATGAAGCTGCCATAAAGGGATTTGGTCCTCCCTTGATTTATTTGAAGTTTCTCGGGGAGTTCCTGCTTGTTAAAAAAAAAAAAGAAAAAAGAAATGAATGAAGATGTCTCAAGGTGGATTTTGTTATTCAGGGTGTCAGTTGGAGGAAGAGGTGTGAGAGGCAAGGGTCATCGCCAAGGTGCAGTGCCGTCTGGGTGCTAATCAGACTCGTCCTCCGGAGCAGCGTTTGACATTTCCCATCAACACCGGCTCCTGGCTTGCTCTCTCTCTCTCTCTCTCTCTCCTCACCTGGGCTCCCTCAGACGTTTAGCTCCCCAACCAGACTGTCTTCCATACTCTGTTGACACAGGCAGGCTGCTCCGTCAGTCACTCGCCTCATTAACTCCTGTTGGGCTGTTATTCCCACTGCTATAGTCGTACATGCACGTGCCCTCGCATATGCACACTCGCATACATCCACTGAGTCAAAGTTTCCCACTCGGAGGCAGTCGAGTGTTTGTCAGTTTGCACATTTTGACATGTTTTGACGTTTCGCTGCTTGTGTGAATTACTACAGCTGCAGGATTCACTTTCTGTCTGTTAGCCTCTGATCAGATGAATTGATTTTTGGAGTGTGCTGACAGGATAAGTGTCTACTTTTTCCCCTGTCAGTTTGGATTGAAGCTCAATAGATACATCACTTTTCACTCTCACATATATAAGGAACCGTACGAAAATTATTAGGGGGAGGGTAATTCATCAAACGAGGAAGGTTATGTATTTTTCTCTTCTTGCTTAAGGCATAGTAGTCTAAATTGTTTGGGCAAGAGGGAGATCTTAAGCGATTCAACCTCATCTCTCCCCAAACACATCTTCACTTTATTCTGCGTCTGAACAGAAAGCAAAATTACAATAAAGTGATAATATGTAAATAATAATACTGACAGCTCTCTCAAAAGGATGCATCCTTTGCATGTTTAACATTGCTAATACAACTTCTTATGTGCAATTTAGAAATTTTACATTAACATATCAAAGGAGAATTTAACTGATTCAACCATCAAAGTCAGTTGCAGGTCTTGGGAAGTACAATTGCCAGTGTTGTAGTTAAGAGCAGCTAAAGCGAGGCCCAGTCCAGAGAGTATTGAGAATGAGACGTGACCAAAAACTCTTTTCCCCATACACATGTGATGGCCTGGTTTGATGCAGCACGTCAGTCCGGCGTGGCAGGGATATGCATCTCCACGACAACAGGACTACACCCTTGAAGTGTGTCTTTTAACTGAAGACGAAACAGTTGAATCAGGAAATGTTTGGTTTTCATCAGCAGTCACTTCTTCTTTTACAGTTTAAAGTGACCATGAAACAATAATTAAATTACAGCGACACAAGAGAGAAACTAAACCTCAAACCACAGAGATTCGGTTAGAAGCTACAAAAGTACTGAGAGCTGAAGACACTGACACTTAAAAAAAACATGTCTCTCTCCCTGCTCTCCTGTACACACACGTTCATTCACTCAACACCCTTGTTTCAGAGGGAGAAGGGTGGTTGCCATGGGTTGGCCGTGGTAGGAAAGACATCACCAGAGCCCACTTGCAAGCAGGTCTGGCACTTTTTCCCTATTTTCCCAGTAGACTCCCGTTTTTCATCGCCCTCTGCCTAGTTCCTCCTGTCATGACAGTTCTCCCATATTCTTCCTGACTTCTGACAATTTTTCACACCCTATTTTCTTTCCATTCTCACAACCTGTTTCTGGCAGTGAACGACATGTATAATACGACTCTAAAAGTCTACTGTTTCCACCTGTACAACAATACAGCTCCACCAAACCAGACTTCCGAAGTATTCCCATTTCTAAAGGAAAGGGGCATGCATTTTGTAAAATCTGCCTCATAGATTTTCTTTTAGGGGCAGGAGCAAAAGCTATATGAATGAAAGAAAAGTGATGAACATTAGTTTATGCCAGAGTTCACACTAGAGGGACGAATAATTATGTTTTCTTTGCTGAGAATTAAAAGTAAAGTTAAAATTATTCAGCATAAAAATGCTGTTGTGGTGTACTTTTTATTTAAATTTTTGAAAGTCACCAAAATACAGGAAACAAAGTGTCTCAGATTTTTTGGTATCAAAATCCTCCCATTTTTGAAGTTGCAAGTATGAGAATATTAAAAGTGGTAATGGAAACACACATGCAATATCTGCATATGTGGAAAAAGGTGTATGAAGACATTTGAGGCACCAGAAAGAGCTCTACGAAATCAATAATTTTTGCACACTCCCTAAGTGAATCTTGGTAAATAGTTTGTTCAGACTACGTCTATTTGATATTAATTAGCCAAACCAGATGCATTTACAGTAAAGCATTTGATTTGAAGTATCTGGATGTGATCATCAACAAATTTCAATAAATCACCAGATACAATTTGTTTGCCAGAGGGAAATATTTGTATGACTGGGTTTCTCATCTCTATAATTTCTGTTACTCAAAAACAGCATTGATCATTGTGCAGACCGCAGTCAACAAAGAGCATTGATCACTGCACAGACCACAGCATTTGTCAGGAAATTAATTGCAGCTTTCACATTGAAACATCATCAAACACCGAGCTGACAAAGATCTGTGTCCATCCAAAGCCACAACTCATAATTAGACATGAGGCAGTGTCACTTTTGTTCAGCTTCCCTGTTCCTTCCAGGCAATAACTTTGATCAGTGGCATCAATTTCCTGGATTAGTAAAGTTTGAATGAAAGCACAGAGCGGGAAGGATCTAAGTTGCTGTGGCAATTATCGCTATCAACTTTGATTTAGTACAAACTGTGACACCACAGAGCATGCCAGCACTTCCTCTTTTTTTAAACGGGGATATCTGCAGCAAATCAATTCGAAATTGGTTTAAATTAAACGTAAAAACGATAAAACCAGAGCACAGGATATGACGTTTAGTGATGCAAAGCAGAGTTATCCATTCTGAGGAAATGTGAAATATGCAAATAATCTATATTTAACCAGCCAACCTAACAGAAAATAACTCAGTGTCAGCTTGATGACAGACACAATGTTTTGCAGATATGATTCAGACAGATGAGAAAGAGCTGATTGAGGAGAGGAATGCCTGAGCAGCATGTTAGCATATCATAATTGACTATCAGACACACAGGTGGTTACTGTGGTTGGCATGGGTAGTGTAGTAGCCTGCTAACGGGGTGTGATTAAGTTTTCCCGCTGTTTGTTGTGCTTCTATGCCTCATTTTAGTCAGAAGGGAATTATAACCTCCATTTTCATTGCCTGGGGTGAAATGGCACATGCTCAAAGCACTCAGGGCTCATTAGAGAGATAGAATCAGTGTCCTTTAATGAAAGCAAATGCTGAAGAGATCATGTTGAAGCAGATTGCTCGTCACTAAGAAGCATATTGGCATTGCCGATACCCTCGCCCCAGAGTGATTAAATAGGTCAGTTGATGATAGACTGTTGCACAACTTTACGTCTGGGTGGTAGTGGGGGCGTTTTGATTGAATCTGTGCCCTCTAACCTCATTGAGAAACACGTTTTTTTGAGTTGTGCTTAAAAACAGACATGCAAATTAGGCATGTCTATTGGCATCTGAGCTCATATTGAGCCTTTAATTCTACCAGTAGAGTTAGATGATTTAGTTCCATTAATGCTCTCTGTGGTTCTGGTGGCGGCTATCTTAAAAAACAAAAAATAAACAATCAAATCATTAAGGTTAGCTCAGATTGGACTTGAAACTTACATTTTTGAAATGAAAACCTGCATACAAACTTGGAGCGTGAAGATTCAAAGAAGTGGGAATTTACAACGCACACCATACCGTCATCATTCTGGACCTTCATCATCACGCAATTAACACTGTGAAATGGTTTAAGTCTGGTTAGGTTTAGCAACTAAACTGTATGTAAGTTAGAATAAGTTGATGTTGTCTTTTGCTTTCATATTGAACATGGACACTGGTCTCCTGTGAAAGTCTGGGCGTGTTTAGCCCATCCGTATACCCTGACCTCCACTGTACTCAGACTTTGTCGCTTGTTCACTCACTACGTATACAGATGTTTTCCTGGAGGGCAGCCTGGTTTTTGGGAGTGTGACTCATACCGAGGACTAAAGGTCAGGATATCTCTGCCTTTCCTGCATCAATTTTGATCAGTTTTTCTTCCATCTATCTCTATCTGTGAGTCATCCAGCTTAATATCCTTAATACAATTTTAGGGCACAAATAAGAGATAAATCAACTTGTTAAGATGTACATTATCATTCCTCCTCAAGAAACCGTCAGAACAGTCATGGATAGAAGCCAACTGAAATCAGCCAACTGAATCAGTCAACTTCAAATGACACTAATACGAAAGAAGAGTATTAAACTCAAATCATAGTTTCTTCTCCCTTGTTTTAAGGAAATAAATTATATTATAGGACCCTATATTCACTTTTAAAGGAAACGGTTCAACATTTTGGGAAATGTGCTTTTTTCACTTCCTTTTCGAGAGTTAAGATGAGAAGATAGACACCATGTCTGTTCATTAAATATGAAACTGAAGCCAGGAGATTAGCTTAATTTAGTTTAAAGTAGCAAAGACTGGAGAGGGAAACAGCTAACCTGGCTCTGTGTGAAAGCTCACTAATTACTAGAAAGGTAAACTCAGTAGAATGCAGATTTGCACCAGGCAACAGATGGTGAAGCACCTACTGAATGTCAACATGGCATTGAACATGAAACAGTAAAATACGGCAGATACCTGAAAGTACAAACAGCGACACACGAGAGAAACTTAAACTTAAAACCACAGAGATTCAGTTAGAAGCTAGAAAAGTACTGACAGCTGAACACAGACACTTTCAAAAATGCCTGTTTTCTCCTGCACAGACATTAGTTGAATCTCACAGCACACACTTGTTCAGGGGAAGAAAGGGGGGTTTCCACAGGTTGCACCGCTTGGAGGTGGGTCGGGCTCACTTTGGCCCTATTTTGGAGGAGGTCCATCTCGGGCACGACTCGACACAGCTCAGAGTGTTATAACTGGTAACGGAAATGCAAATCAGCGTGGCATGGTTTGACTCGGCGCTGCCAAAAGTGCCAATGGAAAAGCCCCACTAGTTTCATATGATACCACCAGCCTATGAAAGATGGACAGATTTAACACCCACATATGCACACACCAAAATGACCAAATGCATGATCCCTTCCAGGCCTGATAGAGAAAATAATAGCACTTTATCTCATTTGTCTAATTTGCACCAAAACTAAGTGTAAAAATGCTAGGTTGGGTTTTTTTTTATTGGAGGGATTTTGTGCCAGAATATTTCTTGGCCAGAAGCAGTGACTTCCTGGAGCTTCCACTGGTCACCTGGCAACTTAACAATGACGACAAGACAGAACCAGAGTTGCTGTTTCGCCCTGTTTCCAGTCTTTATGCTAAGCTAAGCTAACCATCTTTTGGGCTGTAGTTTTGTATTTTTGCAAAGATATGAGTCAGGTAACAATCTTCTCATCTAACTCTGGGCAACAAAGCAAATAAACATATTTGTCAATATGTCAAACTATTCCTTTAAAAGACCAGTGTGAATGATTTAGTGGCATCTAGTGGTGGGGTTGTGGATTACAACCAAGCGAATACTGCGTGCCTCACCATCCATTTCCAAGATGGTGGAAAACCTGCAGAGGCCACAAAGCTCTCTAGAGGGCTTCTATCTGTGTCTGTTCTGGGCTAAACATGGTGATGCAACATGTCGGCCTCCATAAAAGAGAACCTGAACCCTCTGTACATATAAACTGATCTTCTAAGGTAACAAAAACACAACAATTATTATTTTCATGTGAATATTATATTTGATTTCTGCCATATTCTGCCAATAGTTCCCCAAAAATCTTAGACACTGGACTTTTAAGAAGTAGATTCTTTACAGTGTATCCTCAGAAATTTTCTGTAGGATCGAAGCAAGAGCTTAAAGTAGACATGTCCTGTCAAGAAAATGAAGCAAATAACTTGAGTCATTTTAGAAAGGGTTGAAATAAGCTTCCTTTTTCAAAGACACTAAAGAACATTCTGGTATTCAACAGACAAAACAACAGGTTTAGATGTAAATTCTTTTGTGTATCCTAACAAACTTTATGTCTGAGAGTAAACAGTCACATGTAGATATCAATGAGCCAGGGCCCTTCCCTGCTCCGTCACCGTTGCCTAAGATTGTGATGGTGTTGCACGGCGGCCGGCGCTGACTCACCTGGTGGAGTATCGCACACCACAGCCCCCCGCTCACCACTCTCTCACCTCCTTCCCCTCCCACTGAGTTCACCCTGCACTGCAGTTCAAAGTGGTTTTGCCTGTCTAGCCTTGGCGTTTAATGTTTAAGTATTGGGAGCGGCTGGAGAGTGCAAATAAAATGCCTTTACAGACTCCGGGGCACGCTGAGGGCTGTGATTCCAGATACTGTATTGTGAAATTTCCATTGTGCTTGGCAGCGTAGCCTAAGGGCACCTGAATCTGTTCAGCTGAATTTTGACTCTTTACCTCTTCATAATGCTTGATGCGTGCGGCTTAGATAAACCATTTAAAGGCAGATTATTCAAACTTTATTGTGCTGACAAAAGAGTACACATGTTCACGGAATGGACGGCAACGTGTCCGTGCTATAAACTGTTTGTCAAAAGTTCAGAACAGGATAAAGGTTTGAATGCGGACCCCACCTGTGAGAGAAAACCACAATGAGTTGTGGTAGGGCTGGCTTTCTGTTGGCCTGGAAGAAAGGAAACCCTATTTGCAGTGAAGGAAAACAACACAGAAAGCCTGACACTACTTATATGTTTGTGCGTGATTATTCTGTAGTTCTAATCCGTCTAACAATGTTACAAAACATTCAGACAGGAGGAGGCTTTAAAGCAGTAATTGGGGGGACTTAAACTGGTAAAACTCCGCTCAACCACTTCTAGTTGCATCTCGCTCGTGCTTGATCGAGACTGTGGCACAAGAAATCAAACATGGGTGTGGATTTAGTCTGATTCGAAGCATATCTCTTAATTCCCTTGAATGTCAGGCTGAAGAAGGAGATTTTTAAAGAAAGAGTAACAAAGCAAACGTCTCAGACTGGATACAGGGTTACGTGAGGGGACGTGAGGGGGTTATAGGTTTTGATGTGACACATAAGGAACACAAAACTGATGACTCATTGGCCGTTTTCACGCCTCATGCTGGATTAGCCATCACATGCAATAGGCTTCTTAATATGAATTGTGTAATGCCCTCAATCCCTGCAGAATTGTTTCATAAAATTGGCCTCTGTTTTGCTGTGTCACCTTAATATGCAAAACCAAGGTCAATGCAAACAAAAGAGTAGCAGAACATCACAGTACATGTATGGGACTTTGGAAGCTGTTACTTTAGTAAAGTCCTTTGTTTGTACTTTGTTTGTGAAGCTCAGAAAGCTTTTGCAACAAAAAGATTTCCAAAAAACTTGGATAATGTTGCTAAAACTTTCAGTTTGCTCGTTCTAACCTAAATTGCAGGATTATGTGCTCCTTTGTGGTTTAGCTGCGGGGTTTATGAAATCCTTTCAAACCCAATTTGGCAAACTGGTCATGTCTATTGTGAAGCCGAAGTGCAAACTCTAAATTGTCCATATAGATGTGTGAATATATTATTCTTTTCTGTGTGTTAACCCTGTGGTAGTCTGGAGGAGGAACCCTGTTTAAGTTCAGAACAAGCATAAGCAGGTATTGCAAGTATTTTTTGTGTTTGTTTTAAGATGTTTGAGCTTGTTTAGACAGTATCAAGATAAGTTCTCAAACAAAAGTTCATATACTAAATTGACGTTAGATACTTTGATTAATTGTCTAAACTGTCTGCTGTGATTTCCATCGCATTTACCTGCAAACTCCACCCATCTGGCACTGGAGGAGGCCAAAACCAAACAATGAAGTGTAATGTTTGCAAATACTATTTGCCCCGGGTCGGGCTGATAGATGGTTGGTTTCCTCTGTGGGAGAAACTCAAGTTCAAATCCAGTCTCTCACATCAGCACACCTTGCTCTTTAGGCTGCATTATTCATCACAATCTCTGCATTATTCATTTCACTTAGCATCACATTTTGTCACTTGGTTCATTTATAAAGCACCCCTTTAAGTCTGTACAATAATCATAATGATTATCATTATTATTATTATCATGCTCTCATTATCACGCTTTTCTTCAGGGTTCCTACAACTTGTCTAAAGTCAAATTCAAGCAGTTTTCAAGAATTTTCAAGGTGTATTTTCAAGCTTTTACAGCACTTTACAGCTGTGGTAAATGACATGTTTATATACATACGCTCAAAAATGATCATTTCACTTCTTCATCACAATAAACTAGATATTGTGCTATATACAATCAAAACTATGTTTCCTGATAGAATTCCACTGAAAGGTGACAAATTAAAAGAAAACATAATAATAATAGTTTCATGTTTCAAAATGTGTCACCTGTCTGTAAATATACAGACATCCTATGTAACCTGGCTGAGCCAATATCTGACTTTTATTTCTTTATCTAAGCGGTGAACAATTCAGACAGGTAACAATCTATTATTCTGAAAATAATGTAACTGCAGTTTAAAGCAGTTTCAAGCCTTTTAACCAAAATCCAAGCACTTTTCAAACCTTGAGAACACTACATTAAAATTCAAGTGTTTTCAAAGATTTCTAGCACCTGTAAGAAGCCTGTTTTTGGACACTGAGGCCTCTCTGGACTCTCACTGCTTCACCTCCTCCCATCTCTGTGGTTTTGAGGCGTTTGTGTGGCATGCCAAGTTTTATCTCAGAGCTGTGACACCTGAACCAAGACTGTGACCTGGGGCCAAACAGCGCCTCCGGTGTCCCTCAGGGCACCACCACTGCTGTCAGCTCTGTGTTTGAACAGCACCTCTGCAGAAATGTGTCTGTTAAAGACATCTTGAGAATCCGTATGACATTTAGAAAAAAACAGTGAATTCAGCAATATGTAAACCGAAAGCCATCACTGGTAGAAGAGTATCTTAGTCAGAGTTACACAGCAGCGTGCCAAGTGCACATGCCATCTTTTGGCCAAGACTTGATGTACATGGTGTCAGTGAGCGGCAGGTCATCTCACCTGCCCTGGTTGTGGTGCCACAAGCCTGGCACAGACTGAACCAGACTGGAGGTCAGCCAGAGAGAGGTTTAATGAGACTGAAGCCACACCAAAGGCTGGCATATCTGTCCTCACTTCAGAAGCACCTGTGCCACACTGTCGGTGTGATGAGAGCTGAAGTTGCCCCAAAACAGCCCGTCTTCCTGTAATTACTCTAACAGTTGGTTTGTTAGCACACAAATAATTTCACTTCCTGAAACACTCTGGATTTCTGTTTTTGTCTGATATGCTTTGAATGTGGATACAGAGGTGTTTAATATATGATGGTGATGCAGGTTTGTATCAACAACACCAACATTAAAATATGTCTTAATTGGCTCTAATCACAGGAACATAACCATCAGTGAGTGTTGGGCTGAAAACAACTCAGGAAGCTTGGTGATTGAGATAAAATCCTACTTAAATAACACCAAAGCAACTGGAAAATGAGTGCTGGGTGTTAGTGAGTGCAAAAAGCCCCCCCTCCCCTTTTCCTTGAAAGGAAAGAGTACAAGAGAAAATTACACTAAATACAGTGGTTACCAAGGCTTAATCTGCCAGTAAAGTGGACTTTGGAAGGTAGACGGTGTGTAGGAGAGCCTATGGGTGATCCTTGGCTGGTAGCAGACACACGCAAAACATTTTACGCACTAAACAGCTTGCTTCCAATGGAAATTAGGCCTGGAATAGACTCTCAATACCGTATACCTTATATTGTACTGTAAGTGTTAAAGAGCCTACTTCACGATGTGAGTTCGAGATGTGACATTATTTACTATAATTAGATGACTAATGCAAAGCTAAAACAATGCATATGGTGAAATCATTTAAAGATACATAATTGGACGCGTAAAAATGTGGGCGCACATTGCGCGCACTGAACAGACATTAATGTAGGTTTGTTTACAAGTTTTGCTGAAGTTTGATAGGGTTTGAGTGGTATCAAGGAAAATTCTGTTATGTTTGCTCAGGTTTCTTTCGACTCGGATTAACCTAAATGGCACGAAATGTCTCCAATCTGATTTTCGTGCGTATTTTCGGCTGTTTTACAAGAGTGACTAGGTTAGAAGCTATTTACCCACCGGTCTAATAATCTCTACAATGAGTAAACTCTTCATTATGTGTGATTATTTATTTGGTGGCTGTGGGGTCACAGCAAAAGCATCCATCACAGCCGTGCGCTGCGCAATGCGCGTCCACGAGCGGTTTGATTCTCCTGGGAAATGAATTCTGCGTGGAAAGTTCTCCCAGACGCAGTTCAATCACCGCACACATCCTGAAATCACTTCACCTAACTGCACTGCCTCAGATTTGAGCCCAGTGCTCCTGTCTGTCCTGCCTTCCCTGTGAAATCTGGAAAATGGGAGGGTGAAAAAAGACGGTTTATAATTGATGTTTTCCCATGGAACAGCCCCTCCTCCCCGCAACACAGGCGAACCCTCAGGTGGAAGAAATCTTTTAAGATTTTTTTGTGGGATAACATCAGGAGGGTTTGTCTAGGCGAGCCAATCAAATCCCTCCCCTGCTATAGATCGGTGCTATAATACAAAGCAGTAAAAGCGGTCGCCTCACACAAGCGGCTGCAGCTCGACCAGAGATCCCGTGGTTTTTAATTCCCTCACTACTTTTTTTTAACCCTCCTTCGATGTGCCCCGTTATTAGCGTCTGTCTGAGGCGTTCATTTCCGCACCTGCCATAGAGACCAGGCGAAGGCGAAGTAGAGGAGGAGACAAGGACATTGCGAGAGCCGGGAGAGGCAGACGGCAGAGATAGCAGCGGCGACTCGTTTGAGATCTTTAAAGGACAAAAATGCTGCTCTGGACCAGAATCGTATTGGTCGGTCTCATCTGCTTGTCCTTGGTGTCCTCTGGGATGGGATGCGGACCGGGCAGGGGCTACGGCAGGAGAAGACACCCGAAGAAGCTGACACCTCTTGCGTACAAGCAGTTCATCCCCAACGTGGCGGAGAAGACCCTCGGGGCGAGCGGCAGATACGAAGGCAAGATCACAAGAAACTCCGAGCGATTTAAAGAACTGACTCCCAATTATAACACAGACATCATATTCAAGGATGAGGAGAACACCGGCGCCGACCGGCTAATGACTCAGGTAAGACAGAGCCACAATCACCTTTTTTCTCTTAACGCACCATCACTGCGCACTGCAACAACCTCCTCCTTGTCAGACTGATTGCGCACCTTAAGTGAAGTGTGTTTTACCCGCTGCTGAACTCTTCACACTGAGCCTTTTAACTTCACTGTAAAAGCAGATGCGCTTTCTGCACCAGCCTGGGAGTTTTAAAGGCTGCAGGCTGGAGGCGAATGTAGAAATCCAGCTGGAGAAGAAGTGATGTGCAGGCGGACAGTCAGGACACTCGGCCTTCATGATTGTGACAGTGTATTTAAAATATTAATGTGCCCCTCTCCTCATATCTATATTTGTATCTTTGTGAGCCTCTCATTGTGCGCATTAGTGTTACCTTACATTTCAGTGTTTGCTGCCTATTTAAGCTCAACACTGCAGCTTGTTTTAAGCGCCTTTTCTTTATTCCAGCCGTGAATACAGGGAGCTGCTGATGCGCTTCAAACAGCCGGGCTCCTTCAGGCATGGCGTGGCTCAATCAGACATTTTCTCTGCTGTAATTTAGCCTCTCGCATAGTGTGCATCAGTGCATGGAGACAGTGACATTTCTTTGAGAGTCTTCTGGACACTATCAGGACTTTAATAAAAGGGTGGGACTCGGTCAGTAATAGGAGCAAGGCGCGCAGGGGTGATGGATGCATGGATGATGACATCTTTTTTTCTTAAATACTCCATCCTGATGTAGGCAGTTAGTTATCAAAGCTCGTTCTGTGCAGATAAGACGAGATGGAGCCCTGGTTTCTCTCCAGGCTGCAGGATGCCGCCGCGTCTCTTCTCCAGCATGACTTTTAGCACTCAGATGCTGGTGAATTATTAAAGGCGCTTGGGTGATATTGGCTCAGTAATAATAAAATGCCGGTGGTGATGGTGATGGTGGTGCCGGGAGTCCCTGAACCCGTGCCTCGCACCATGCATGAGCACGATGAAATATTCACTGTGCGTGCGGTCGGTCGGTCGGTCTCGGCGTCCCTCTCAGCCCTCCCCACACCGCCTCTGTCATACACCTATAGCTTCTCATACGCACAGATCAGGAAATTACAGGAGCGTGGGGATGTGATGCACAGACTGGGGTTCGGGGACCCTCCATGGATCCCGAAGGAGGTTACATGGTCTCCAGGGAAATCAGGAACAGTTTTATTTTACTGATACTTTATTTTTGACAATATTGAGTAATGTGTCTGCAAGGCTTTCAATCTGAGTAAAACACCCCACCTCCTGTATAAACTGTTGTGTCTACAGGTCTGTATGGAATCATACAAACGGCGGGACTTCTCAGATAAAATATGATTATATGTGGCTGAAGTTTGTCTATTTAGTGGCTTTAAAGTGACACATTTGTGAGCTGATTTGTGTTTTACAGATTTATGATAAAGGGTGGTAGTCGTGGCTTTTCCATTCAGCATGGTATACAGCAAACACAACAACATGTGCATGAAAGGGCTTTTTAGGCACCCCTCACTGGCTCTGAAACGCAATTTGAACTTATGACCTCTGGTTAGCGGGAGGCCACAGTAAGTTAAAACAGGTGAGACTGTCCGAACCATCAAATTCGGGTGTGTGCATCCAAACGAGTTGGACTGGAACTATGGCTGTAGCCTCCTCTGCCAGTGGCATAAGCATTATCACATGGGGATTTACGCCGTGCCAACGGTCTTTGCGCTGTTGCACGGCTTTACGCACGAACCTTGTGGGTCTTTACGCACGGAGTTTTACGCACGAATACAGCAGACTTTTCTTGTTATCTTAAGTTTTTGAAAATAGATGCTGTAGTTATACATGAGACAAGACACGTGTCTGCAGTAGCTCCCTCGGGTATGTGCAATAAACGTGTTAATCAATCAATTCACTGAGGTCTAGCCAAGACTATGAAGCAGCGCCTCAACAAGCATCTACTCCCTTAACTATTAAGACACAGCTCCTTCACAGGAAAGCTGCCAAAAGAGGCGTTTTACACACATTTACAGAGAGTGTATCCTGGAGTGACGAGTTCTGATCTATCTAATTCACAAATCACCGCTTCCTGTTCAGTCGCAATATATCATTTTTCTCAATATTAAATAGAGGTTTTCTCTCTCTCTTCTCTTAAAGTCAGCGTATTTCAAATGAAGTTTCGTTTTCCGGAGACAACTTATAAAGCAGAATAAGGTGCCGAGTGACGAGAAAATTGGTCAAATTTAAAGAAAATTCTTGATGTACCCTGTGAAATCATGTCATCCACATTAGAAAATATTACTTTATCCTTTTAGGAAAATATCTAAGACTAGATTATATAGCTTTTAAACGTGGATTATATATGTTCTTGCAGTGTTAGGAGTCTGCAGTCTGTGCCCACATTGCAAACGTGTCGGGAAAGAGATGAGCTGGCGGCTTGTTTGCACTGACAGGTAGCTGATAAGTGTTTCCTCTAACCAAATCATTTGTGAAAAGATTAAGAGGGAGGCTGTTGAACAACTTTACCCCGAGCACAAAGCGCCGGTCTAGGGCGCCCTGCTGGGCTTCACGGTGGCTGAGCAGAATTTGGCTTGATTTGCGGCACACGACCTAATGAATTAATAAATAGGTTAAAGCTTTACGGCTCTTGACTCCGACAATCCCACTCAGAATGTGGGAGGTTTTTCGGGTTTTTTTTTTTACTCAACACATTCTACAAGTGTGATATCCTCATAAAACACCAACTGATATATGTGGAGGCTCCTTTTTATACGACTTTTTGGGGGTCTGTGCGAACATTCTTGCTGTAGGACACACAGGACAGTGGGTCACACACATAGACGCTCCTCTATCCACCCCTGGATATTTCACAAGTCTGTCAGTCACCAGCCAAAACACATCGACTTAAGGAGGCATGTCACGTTTCCTGAGACTTTGCAGGAGAGGAATAATGAAAGTTTCCCTCCGCGGCTGCACTGAAAAGCCTCTTTGTGATGTTTTATTTGACATATTGGTTGAGTGTCGAGAATAGTTGTCTTGGAGAAGGCCAAGCATCTTCATTGAGAGCGCAGCAGCAGAGAGGTTGGGGTGCGTACGATTTATTTATAGGACAAAACTCCAGATATTTTTAAGGCGACAGCAGCTGCTCTTGAAGATCATCTTCATATCATCTGCATATCAATTATTGATTTAAAGAAAACAGACAAGTTGCAACCAACAAAAGGACGCGCTCATTCCATTCTCATGGCCTAATACAAACTCATGAATTTGTAATGCAAGCATGTTGGGCTCAATGCAACACTTTTTTTTGATAGAGAGGGATGCTGCTGCATGCTCGCACCTTTCCAAGACCAAAAGACCCATATGTTATAGGCCAGTGAAGCGAATGCGGTGCCTTATCAATATTTCATCAGCAGCTTTCTTATCCGAGATGTGCCCTCTGACGCTGCTGCTCACACTGACAAATGTAAGCTCAAGATGCAGCTCAGTGCCACGGTTTCACCTCAGGAATCAGGTGGGGATGGAGAGGTGTGGGCGAGGCCTCGAATTTGATTTTTGTTAATCGCAGGGATCAAGCAATCAAAGCAGATTTGTCACGGGTAGCGCTGTTTCTGGGGGATAAGAGGAGAAAAACTTCCAAAGATGATATATTTTTAGTCAATTGTGAGCACCTGCTTCTCTTGGCAACAGAAAATTGTGTCAATATAAGAAGCTTTGGAGGCAAATGCTCCTCTAGATTCAGACTTTTCCACATTTTACGCTTCTGTCTGCAACAACAGGTGACTTACTGGTCCATGTCTCGTTCCCACAGAGATGTAAAGACAAGCTGAACTCTCTGGCCATCTCAGTGATGAACCAGTGGCCCGGGGTGAAGCTGCGGGTCACCGAGGGCTGGGATGAGGACGGACACCACTTCGAGGAGTCGCTCCACTACGAGGGCAGGGCCGTGGACATCACCACCTCAGACAGAGACAAGAGCAAGTACGGCACTCTGTCCAGGCTGGCTGTGGAAGCCGGATTCGACTGGGTCTACTATGAATCCAAAGCGCACATCCACTGCTCCGTGAAAGCAGGTATGAAAACCAGCATAGACAATCTGTCATGCGCAATGTGAGGGAGAAAAATAACCAGATTTCCCGTCATGCACGTGCAACTGCAAATATCTAATAGAGCTGATGCAGCCCTGCTTTATCTTTTAGAAGTTTCAAGCAGAAGTAGAGTTTCTTCTTGATTGTAAAGGGAAGGTTAAAGGCATAATTTACACTAGTTTCCGTAAAAAGCTATATATATATAGCCTCATATAAACACAATCCTTTTCAATCATCACTTACGACCCACTACATCCTGACCTCTGCCTATATTTCATTATTTTCTCGTTATTTTGCTGTGCTCGGGACGCTTTACCAACCAAAAAACGTCAAGACATGACGTCCTGGGAATGACACCGAATAATCAACTACCTTTCTGCTACGTTTACAAACAGCTCGGATAAAACCTGCTGATTCTGCCTTTAATATTGGATATAACGAAGGTGAAAAAGTCCAAAACGAGCAAAAAGATGATGCTTTTCATGCAAAAAACAGTATTTCAGTTTCCAATCAACATTTATAAGCTCCAACGAAGAAGTCGTGCCAGTAAAAACACAATAAAATGTGTCTTAAAATCAGACGACTCGTTTTAATTGCAAAACTATACGTTTCTAAAGGCCAAATCATCAATTAATTAATGATTAATCACCGTAACTGGTACTCAATATCTACCTGCTGAGGTAATTAGAGTGCACAGGCTAAATGTTTGTGTGTGACCATTAATTTTGACAAGATTTGTGTATTATGAAATATGTTTCTATTGTATGAATGATGCATGGGCACATCCCAGCCTGTGGCGTTGTGAGCGTTTTTCCCATGCAGCTTATTTCTTGATCTTACATCGCCCCACACTGTCTCCTGGTGGGAACCACGACCATAATCTAACAAGGCGCCTCGGTGTGACCTAGAAAAACAAATCGTTTTGTTCTCCCTGGATTTTTGCACATCAAAATAAAATGCTGGAAGTTAAGACAAGGTGATTAAGTAATATTTTAGATTTGATCATTTATTGGAAAAACGAAAAAAAAACCCTACTTGTTAAAACTATTTTTTCAGGATATTATTTATCTGCAGCTGTGAGATGTAGTTTTTAATTTTAAAACAAGATTTATTTTTGCTCCTTTTTTTGGTTAAAATAACCTTACAGGCTTTCAGGACACCTATGGCGCTCAGAACACATTTCTTCACGCTGATTGATGAACCATGGCACTTTTTTTTTCTCAGCTCAGACTTTATTGATAAATCCCTTACTTATCATTCAACACACACGTTTTGAGATCACAGTATGGGCCAGGCCGACGTGTCATTAGGGGTCATGCGACTTTACCAAAAGGATTTGGCTGAACAATGTTGAATTGGTCGGGGTAAATCTGGTTTTCAGTTGTCACCTTATTTCATGCTCGGGAATCTTAAAAGAAGATTAAAAGCCCCAAATTCTGAGTAGGAAACCCCCTTTTTTCTGTGTGTGCAGGGACAGTGTGATCCTAGAGACTGGTATGTGAAGAGCTCCACCAAGGCCAAAATTATTGTCATCAAGACTGACAACAAAGCAGGGAGAGGTGGTGGAAAGAGGGGACATTGATGTTGCACAACAGAAAGCATTTAAGAGTCCGGGCCCTCATTTAAATTCAAATCTACAACTCGAGAGGCTTGGAAAAGTGGCTCCGCTGGGTAAATAGTAGTTGTGAGTCGCCTATTTGTGTGAATTGTCACATAGAGGTTTCTGCACCTGAGTAAATATGGGAAGAGTAGCTGGGAAAGGCGTAAGTGTTCTTTACCGAGAGTAGCTCGATCCACAAGCTGATTTAGAATAACAATGCCTGCTCTTTATTGGGTTTTTTAATTAAGAATAGATGAGCCAAGGCTTTCAGTTTTCTCGTCTCAGACAACGTTGGGCCAAGCCAATACGCATTTGGCACGGAAGAGCAGACAGGCATCATTATGCAAAATGCATATGGCCCACCAGGAAAAATACAAACACGAGCAAAAAAAGAGACGTTTTTTGAATGGGCTTTTGAATGGGGCGGTGGTCCTCAACTGTAATGGCTCAAAACACCTGTGGTTTATTTATTTTTGAAGTCCTAAAAGTTTTTTAAAAGCTTTAAAGGGGCAGTTCACCCCCAAAACAAAAATACATATTTCACCCCCCCTCACTTGTAGTGGTATTTATCTATCAAGATAGTTTTGGTGCAAGTTGTTGAGTTTTGGAGAAGTAAGCTGTAAAGATGTCTGCCTTCTCTCAAATATAATGAAACTAAATGGCACTCAGCTTGTGGTGCTTGAAGTGCAAAAAATAAAAAAGAAATACATTTTTGAAAAAGTCAACGCCAGTTTCTCTTTCCAGAAATAATGACCCGGTTACTTGAGATAATCCACAGACCTTTTGGGGAGTAGTTTCATATGAGAACTACTTTCTTTCTACTATAAAGAAAGTTTTCTACTATAAAGAAAGTAGTTCTGGTTTATTCTCCAACAGAAAGAAAGAAGTTCCAGTAGATTCTACCACAGAAAGGAAATAGCAAGAGTAAAAAATATGTACTTTTGATTTGAGGGTGAAATTAAAATAGTTCTAGTAGTTTCTACTGAAGTAAAATTGTAAAAGGAAACAATAGGGGTGAACTGTCCCCCAGAATGGGACAATTTATGTGACTTTAAAGTGTTTTTAAAGTAATGTTGCATCAATGTTGTAGGAACTACTTTCTTTCTACTAGAAAGAAAGGAACTATTTGAAAGAAGTTCCTGTAAACTAGTGTAGAAAAGAGTAAGAAGAAACGATGTATTTTTGATTTTAGGGTGGACTGTCCTGTTAAATACTGATGCTTTAGGACATTTATGTGTTTTTAAAATTATTTTGCATCACCACAATCATATCTACCGATTAATAAACATTTTCTGGTGGTATAAAAGACGCATATTACCTATATTTTAACAACGTAATCTTTTATTTTGACAGAAAACTCTGTGGCAGCAAAGTCAGGCGGCTGCTTCCCAGGCTCCTCCACGGTCACCCTCCAGGATGGCACCAAGAAGGCGATCAAAGACCTCCGAACCGGCGACAGGGTCCTGGCAGCAGATAACGATGGAAACCCGATTTACACCGACTTCATCATGTTCATGGACCGAGACTCGACCACCAGGAGGCTCTTCTACGTGATCGAAACCGACTCGGGCCAGAAAATCACCCTCACGGCCGCGCACCTCCTCTTCGTCGCCCAGAACGCCACTGAAGACGAGAGGATGTCGGCTGTCTTCGCCAGCGAAGTCAAGCGTGGACAGAAGGTGTTCATGTTTGACGCCGAGCGAAGTCGACTCGAGCCTGTGACCGTAAAACGGATTTACACGCAAGAGCACGAAGGCTCCTTTGCGCCGATGACCGTGCAGGGGACCGTCGTGGTGGATCAGGTCCTTGCGTCCTGTTACGCAGTGATCGAAGACCACGACCTGGCGCACTGGGCCCTGGCACCTGTCAGGCTCGCCCACTGGGTGTCCTCGTTGCTTTTCAGTTCCCAGCCTCCAGTCAGTGCACAGAACGACGGAGTGCACTGGTACTCCAAGATCCTTTATCAATTAGGAACATGGCTCTTGGACAGTCACTCGATCCATCCACTTGGGATGTCTGTATACCCAAGTTGAAACATCAACGACAGGAGCAGAACAAGACTTTTAAATGTAGGACACACGAACTATTCAGTAGATTAAAAAAATAAAATAATAATAATAATTAAAAAAAACGAACGAAAGAACGAACAAACAAGACAAAGGCCCCAGCGGAGTTGGGATATTTATTTCAGTGACTTTTCCATGTGTCCCCTTTCAAAGAATGAATGGAGCCTTAAAAAGTTTCTCTTTGAATAATTTATTCTCATGTGAACTCGCTGCTGTCACACAAATGGATTCTGAAACGGTGTGTGTAAGCAGCAAATTGTGCATAATCTATTTTTGTATATCTTAAATGCAAAAAAAAGACAGAAAAAACGAAGAAAAAAATGAAAAAGAAAAAATATCGCAAAGAGAAAGAAGAACCATGTAGAAAGGAGCTAACTTTGACAGGTTGTAATGTTCATATGTGCATATATGTGCAACTGACTGTTATATTTTGGGGAGAACAAACTTCGCGGGGTTCCATAAATTATATTTTTATACACAGAATTGTAAATTAGATTTTGACAGATCGCTACCGAATCACATTTCGTTATTTGAAATAGTGTAAGATATGAGAATATATTTTAATTTAAATACAGTAGTTGGGAAAGTATTGGAAAATCTTGTACTGCTTTGGTTTATTAAGAATTTTATTATTTTGGAAACTGTTCGTTTAAGTTGTCGGAGAGGGACAGATATTCTGCCTCATGTCTGCATTCTCTGCTTTTCTTTATTTTGTTGTGTTTCTATTTTTCTGTTTTCTTCTGAGAAAAATATTAAATGCAGATTCTGACAATTCAGTAACAGTTAAAGTAGTACTGAAACAGTTTTCGTTAAATAAATTAATAAGTAACTCCTGTAAATGTACTAAAATGTATTTTTCTTTTCATATTTTGTAATAGGGAAATAGTTTTATAGAAATGACCTGCGGCAGATGCAAAGTTTGGATAGTCTATATAGCCAGACCATACCAGTTAACTTTCATAACAGGGCAATGCGTCAAAAAAATGTCTAGAGTTTATTATTTATATGTTTATTACAAAATGAGATAAAGAAAATCTTCAAACTTGCAGTTGTTACATGTCTTTGTCTGAATGAGTTTCACAGGAAAAACAAAGAACGACATTATGAAGCGTTTTCCGACGAAACAGACCCTTTTCACGCCATACTGATATAAAATAGAGGGTAGACAGGTTTAAATAATGAAATTAATTAAGGTCCCGTTCCATTTAGTGTAGAAGAGCCTGCCCAGTGAGCTAACATGCATAATAGCAGCACCCTGGCTGTGTTCGTTCTGAATGGAAAGGAATCTTAATCAGTATCACTGACAACACCTGCTTTTATTCTATTTCATGTCAAAATGGCTGCAATGAAAAGGGTCTAATAAGGTTTTCAATTAGGTAGTTGTTGGAACAGCTCATTGATAAACAAATCACCCAGGCTTGTGTTGATATTTTCTTTTTGTTCCAATTATCTTTTATGACGAACAGACCATTAATTTGAGGTTAACAATTGTCTTAAACGAGTAATTGAACGGGTTTGTAGTCTACTGGGAGAGCTAGCAAACAACTCTGCCCTGTTTGCTTGCTTTTAGAAAATGGAGAAAATATGGCGCTTTGAACTACCTTTTGCATGCTTGCGAAATGTTGAGAGCCCATGTCAAATTTAACGAGGTTTGCCCACCGCAAATAACTTCTAACTTGCAGACAAATTAAACACAAGCGTGTTTGTTGGCCCTAAATGTGCTTCTCGGTGTCTGCTGTCTGAGGTCAGATTGCTCCATCAGTGACTGACAGGCTGGCGGTCCAAAAGAAGAAGAAACGCAGCCATTGTCTGAATCATAGCTTAGTAAAACATTTGTCAGTCTTAACAAATCGCTATAATCCTCCAATATTTTCACAGGGACTTATAGTGCGCATGTAGCACTTAATAGTGAGGTTTCAGTGATGTATTTTCTGTCCTCTGTGGTATTAGAAGGCTGGATATCTTTCTGAGATTGATTATCTTAACAGTTTCTCCCAATGAGCATGTTTTTAAGTTGTGCAAGTGCGACACCACGTGGTCAAACTGCGGTAGTGCCGATTGGCAATGCCTGGAAATACTGGAAAATATTATACAGTTGTGAATACTTTTAGATGATAACTGATTCAAGTCATGGACAGAAAGGAGCAGCAACTACTATTATAAGTTAATTACTAAATAAATATGTGTTAATGTGTGTAATGTCGGCAGATCTATGGGGTGATAGAACAAACTGAAGTGACTTGTTTCCAAGGGTTTAGGTTTCAAACTAAATAAATGCACAGCTGTAAGAGAAGCAGAAGTGCATATGATCTACTAAAATACATGACAATACAATGGAATTACATTTTTTGATATTTTTCCAATCACAATCACAAAAATGATCCCATCTGTCACCCAGACTTATCAAAGATAAAAGGGGCCATTGAACCTGAGTTTCTGAACACTGTAGCAACATGAGCAGGAATTCCATTTCCTTCTCCCAGGTCGCCCACATTGTGTTTTGTTGTTGATACTGCGAGGTGGAAACTTTGGAGGGGGACAAAGCGGCCCATCTCTGCCGGCGCTGTGACCTTGGGTCCCTGACACATACAAAAGCGTCCGTGCAGGGCAGCATTCCTCAGAGCAGGTAAACAGAGCCTCCTCTAATCCCTCTGGGGGCCCACAGTCTGCTGGAGCTCAACAACGGCTTTTACAAATGTTGACATTTGCAAACATGAACAGTCTGGCATTCTGGAAAACAAAACTCCCCGTTTCTAAGAGAGTTCTGCAAATGGCAGCGCTCAGTTCTTTCCAGGCAACATTTACCCCTCTGTGGCAGCAACCAGTAGAGTGCTCAAGACCCGAGTGGTAAGTTAGAAGGAAAAGAACTTTTACAAGGACTTGTCCTAAACATAACACACCTTTACTACTGCCTCCTCCCTTACTGTCAATAAACAGACAGCTAAACTATGTAAGACAGACCAATTACATACATGTAGACTTTGCAGATAAACTCATGATAGACAGACACATGGCTAGATGGATAATACAATAGATAGAAGTAAAGATGTATAGGTCTTACAAAATACACCAGATACATCATTATACTTTTTTTTTTAACAACCTAACAATCAATGTTGCCAGATTGAGTAACAATATATGACTATATAAATCTATTAGTATTCATAGCATTCTTGAACTTTCCTGCTGGTGCTGTTTATGAAGAGTTGGTGGGTGCTCAAGTGTACATGGTCTCAGATCTCTTTAACCGCAGCACTGTTTTAAGGTGTAGGCTCTTTCAACATCACAATAAACCGCTAAATATTTGGTCTTTTAAAATGATATCTTCAGTGTAGGTCAAACCAACCAAACACTCACCAGCAACAAATGCATCATTGTTGCATTTATTCTTCGAGAATATACAGTGTGACAAAGAACATTGTGGTTTCCTCAGATTTTAGATGGCATTCCTTCAGATCAGTGTTTTCCCAATTAGGACCCCGTGAACTGGTCGGCAGATTAATCTGAGGGGTTGCAAGATAATTAATGGGACAATACAGAATATCAATCCATCTATCCATCTCAGAATTCTCAACATTCCCTGTTGGTGCGGTCTGTGATCAACAGTTGGTGGGTGCTCAAGTGTACATGGTCTCAAATCACTTCAAAGGCAGCACTTTAAAGTTATTAGACTATTGAAACATCACAATCAAGAGCTTTTGGTGTTTTTTAAAATTATGTCTTAGATATTGGTCTTCAGTTTCATGTGAAGACAACAAAAAACTAACCAGCCATAGATGAAATACTATTGCAGTTGTTCCTGGTTCAATATGAAGTATTACAAGAAGAAAACTGCAAACTGGATTTTGGATGATTCCTTTAGATCAGTGATTTCCAATCAGCGGACTGGGGCACCTTGAATGGGTCATCGGATTAATCTGACAGGTCGCAAGATAATTTATCAGACAATAAAGTAATCTATTCATCTATCCATAAAATGCATCAATAACGTACATCTATCCATCTATATCTATTTCTACAAGGTCTTGACCTTCCCTATTGGTTCTGTATATGAAGAACATTTGGTGGGTGTTTAAGTGTACATAGTCTCAAATCTCTTCACAATAAATTGCTCAACATTTTGGTCTTTTTAAAAGACCAAATTGTTGAGCAAAATGTTGAGTTTTAGATATTGATCTTCAATTCTATGTGAAGACAGAATGAAACCAACAAAAAAAGAGCAACAAATAATGCAATATTATTGCAGTTGCTCCTCGTTCGAGAATATGCAGTAGCACAAGAACGCTTCCTTCGGCATTTAGATGACGTTACTTCAGGTAAGTGGTTTCCGATTGGGATGCCTTCAACAGGTCGCCAGATGAATTTAAGGGATCACAAGATAATTCATAAGACGGTTAATTTCACCTATCTATCTATCTTTGACACTTAGATATATCTCTCTTGGAGAGTCCGTAACCTTCCCTGTTGGTGCCGTCTATGAACAAAAGTTGTTGGGTGCTTCAGATCAGAGGTTTCCAACCAGCGGACTGGGACCCCTTGAACGGGTGGCCAGATTAATGAGGTTGCAAGATAATTAATGGGAGGGGAAAAAAAGGAAAGGATTGTTCCATTACTCAACATTTCCTTCCTCACTCCTGACCTTTCTCTAGGCAACACGAGATATAGTCCTGAAGAGGTAAAAGTAACACTCAATCTGAGAGATTTAATCACTCTTTGGTGAGGCTGCTTAAAACTAAAAATATCTCAAACCAGTTAGAAGGTTTTGCAACTTTAGAACCACAGCTTCAGGTGACCACTTCCTGTCTAGGTATCCACCTCTGACTAAAGGACCTTGGATGATTTTGGTCTGAAATGAAGTACTTTTGGAACTAACTTGGTAAACACAAAGTTCACAATAAAAACAATTCAAAACCACTGCTGTGTTTATCAAAAAGTTTATTTTTCTCCAGTTTCTGGTATCAAATTTAGAACATTCCATCTCTATTAGAGATTAGTATTCACTCTTTTAAAAACATTGTCTTTTTAGAGAATCACATCATTTACAGTATCAAAACAAATTTCACAGTGATTTCAGAGTTTTCAAACATTATTACTTCATGTTATACATCAAAGTGTGAACACACATGACAGGATGGATTGTCAGCAGTTTCAGTGAAAACTCTAGGTTGGATTTCCAGTCATTTGGTGCACCAAGCTGTTCAAGTTGAGGAAACCACTGTAGTGTCTTTTTCAAAATCCAACCAAACAATGCATATCAAGAAGCTGGAATGACCTTTGGTGCAGTGAAAGCCATAAAGTGGCTTTAGAGTTACGCGTCTTTTCTGTGAACCCGGCTGTCGTCACAGAGATGGAAACCTCCATCCACTGGGCTAACAAACAATGGTAATCCAGGTAGGCCACCCTGCTTGATACAGAAGTCTTAAGTTCATTCAACAATGGCAGCATCAAGGAAAAGATGGGCAACTGTCAAATACATGTGAGTTGGAACAAAAGCAATGACGGGAAAAGCAGTAATGGAAGGATATGTGGCGGGCCCAATCAAGTAATGCAGCAACTATTTAGTAAGAGAAATAAGTTCAGGTAAAATCTTCATTCCAAGGCAGGACACCGCATGGCTGAAAAAGAACCTGAAGTTTAAAGTGAATGAGTTAAGGCAGGAAAAGTGATTTGGTAGTATCGTGGCTAAAGCTGGTCAATGGCTCCTCTCACCAGCATGCTGTTAAAAAATGGATGAGTTAATACTAGATGTCATTCTGTTTTGGTGATGTGGTGACACCTGTCGTGACTGGTGGTCACACCAGATGCGTCTTCATAAGACAAATTTCCAAAACAAAACAAAACATCTGTGCTGCTACAACCTCAAACAGCCCAATGTGTTTAAACGAGGAGCACCGCAAGTGTTGGACCATGCCAATGGTTTTGCATGCTTTTGCTCAACTCATTTGTACCTCTCATGTAATAAATACATCTATTTTAAGACTTCTGCATTAAAGATTCAAGTAGAGTCATAGATTTAAGCCAATGATTTACTCAAAGATAAATGCAAAGCAAACAAAAATATTATAGGTCATTTGACAACATCTGACACTGCTTTTTGCTGGTACAAAAACTATTCCATCTGGTGTACAGTCAACTTAAATAAAGTGCAACTATTAACTGAGCCAAGCAGACAAAAACCGGAGATGGCATACTATATCTCCTTGTTTAGCACAACTTGAGCAAAAGTTTTGTGATATGTTCTATAAAGCATGTGGCAAATGAAGTATTTTTTATACCAGCAGGGTATGAAGACTTAAAGAAAGGAGGAAATGTCTTCAAAACAGTAGCAAGTGGTTTCAAATGACCTGCTGTTTTTTTTTTTAAAGTCAACCTTAAATTATTACATAAGAGGGACAAACTATTAACTATCCAACTCAAATTTCAGATGTTGGAGCTTTGCATAAGCAGCTAAACACATCAATAAGGAAACAATATCAACTGCTTTATCATGCAAGAATAGCCAAACTTTGACGAAAAGTAAAGCCAACTAATAGTTCAAGGTAATGTATTGCCGATTATAAGTCATTAGATTTTCATACAGTGCTAGAAAGAACTAAAACCAACAGCTGAATTTAAGTTGGGGAAAGTTGTAGTTAAATTTTGTAAAGCAGTCTGCAGTAAATGATAACACCATAACCCAATTTGTTAATTTGCAAAAACATGCTGAACCCTCGGTATGGTCCCATAACTTTGTATTTTGGGCTAGCAACCGCACCAGTGACAGCTTGAGAGACTGCTCTGTTGAAGGAACCTGAGGAAAAAAAGAGAATGAAATGATTATTTCAGCCAACAGCAACACCCTGGATCACCAAATGGACCTGCTGGGGAAAAAAAAGTTGTTAGTGTTGTTTAGAACCCAACCCTGCTAGTGTTGTGTACTTGACGCAAAGCTCGTACACGCCTTCTGGTACTAGTCATTAGCAGCCTTAATGAAGGTCTCTTATGCAAGCACAAGAAAGGCCAATGGACATGTCACAGATGAGCTTAATCAAATATCTTAATACCCCACTACAACCATGGAAAAACATTCTGCTAGAAAAACACTCGACAGTAAATTAGGTTGCAATAGAGCACCATTTTCCTCAAGGAAATTACTTTGTGAAATAGAACACCATATCTAATGTTCAAGGTACATACGTACGAAATTCTTAAAAATTAAGGTACAAATAGATTCAGTATGAATCTGTTCTGTTATTACAAGACCAGGTGTCTTATACCAATATAACTATCTGTGGCATGGCAGATACTCTTTCAAATCCACAGGATTTACTACAGCACTAAAAGTAAAGTGTACCGCACAACACAAAAGACATTAAAATACACATTAGGGAACAAAAACCTCTACATCAATTCAACTCAAAACAAAAGGAATAAAACAAAGAAGTCAGTTTAGAACAATTGTACAACATACAAAAAGACTTGAAACCATGAAACCTCAAGTTTTACAAGAACGAAGAAGGAATTTTAGGAGTTTAGACATTTTCAGAAACCCTATTTATCCCACTAGTTTTGTTATTTAAAGCATTTTGAGAATATAGAAACCCTTACTGGCAAGAATCATGCTTGTTAAGCGTATTTTGAAACTTTAAAAGTCATTTCAAGTTAATTTGAGTTCATCTGAAGGGAAATACCACTAAATTTATTCATTTGACTCACACATGCAGTCAAAGACAGAGGCCAATAAGTACTTGCAAATATGAACAACTCTTTCGTAAGTCTTTAAGCCAGAGAACCAAGAACTTAATCTGTGATATCATCCAGATGCACAGCCAGTAGCTGATTTACAAACAGTACTTAAAAAGACAGAATGTCTAAATGTTAACTCCTAAAATTATCTTTATATCATGGCTTATTCCAACTAACAAAATCCAATGAAATCATTTAAGGCTGCTACTTTTACATTGCTTATTGCTTTACCTGCAGTAAGTCAGGGCCGTACAGAGCTGAACATTAGTATGACATCACAGTTTAGAGGCAGGACAAAAGAAAAATCTTGTGTTTCTGGTAATGAAGCAAATAATTTCAATGCCAAAATTCAGTGGCATCCCCCTAAAATCTGTATGAGGTAGTATTTCTTGCCACACAAGGTGTGCGCATCTTAAAGTATATGTGATATGTTCCAAGTTGAATACCCATGAACTTACAGAATTCGTCAAGTATAAATGACTAAAGTGCAACACAAATATGAAAGATTATTCATCATAAAGGCACCAGACACATGGACATCACACACAACCACACATCTTTGGGCTAAAGTTCAACCGGCTTCACATACCTGCATGCTCACGGTATATTGGCCATGTTTTTATTTTTTTGTTTTCCCTTAAGCTTTGTGTCAAATGTCTTATAAACAGAAATGTGGTCCAGTCATTCTTCATTTTGGCTCTAAATTAGAAACAAAACACTTGTAAAATGATTAATGTCTGGACACATCAGCATATTCTTACATATAAAAATGTTTTAACTTGATACAACATAACTAAAGAATGACTCAAAAAAAAAAAAATCAACAGGATAAATATTGAGAGAAAGTTCTGATCTACTTATGTACATGATCACTACAAAGATAATGGTTGCCCCCTCGGCTTCCTTTGTCACATTCCAGCGAATAATGTACACGACATTCACTTCTGAACGTCAGGTATTCGTAAAGACGGGTAATAAAGTCTGAATATTTAAAAGAACTGCTTTTGTTTAACAAAGTTTAAACCCAGAATAGACAAAAATGTCGTGTGAATGTGGTGAAGAAATGAATCATGGATTTATGGAAAAAGTAAATGAACCTAACTTGCTATATTTACTTAAATGACGGAGTCTCATGAAATCAAAGAGTCGGGAACGGAAATTAAGTGTTTAGATAATTTAAGGTTTTCAGTGTTGTGGTAACACTCCCCAAGTAAGGGCACATGCTGAGAGAAAATTAAAATTAATTGATGAATTACAGATTGTACAACAATTTCTCACGCATGTAAAAAAAAAAAAGTATTTTTATGTAGGAGTACAATATCAACATAAGTAAGAGTTTACAATTTACAGAGGATGTATTTATTATAATAAGGGGAATAGAATTTATGGGCCAAAATATAATGCTGAATACATTTTACTTTTCCAAGCATGGACATTATTCAAACTGTTCAAAGTTCTCTCCGATGTATGGAACTCAGTGAAAAGGCACCAAATTATCAAATGATAGTCATGCAGATTCGGATCAGTAATACCAGAGCGGAGCAAGCCTAATGTATATCCTAGCAAAAATTTACATAATGCATGTGTATCCTGCAGAGAATCGTATGCAATTCTCTTTGATATATCAAATATGATGAATATTATATCCCCAATGATATACATTTAAATTGTAATCATAAAAATCATACACATTCCCTCAAAGCACACTCAGCACGTTTAGAAACCTAAATCTACTCCATAATCACGCATACAACTAAAATAGACATCAAAAAGGCATGAAGGATTATTCCAAAATGGATTCCAGGTAACAGTTAAAAGAGCTAATTAACATTTAGAACGAGGGGCAATGCCAAATGACCGAACTGACTAACGAGAGATGATCTGAACAATCCGTCCCGGAAACAGCACTGAAACTGAAAAGCACCACAAAATCTACACAAGAGTCACAACATTTACAAATCCAAAAACCACTAGGAATTTAGCAAAACCGTATTTATGTTACATCCTATGCCAAATTGGTCCCAGTCGCTGCTTTGTGTCAAATGTTAAAATCATCCACATCTGTGCCTGTATGCAAGTTCTCCACTAGGTCGTGCCATTTACCCAATAACTGCTTGGAGACTACTCTGTACTTGAAAGCTGGGTCAAGGTAGGAAAAAGTGAAGCACCATTAGTGATGAAATACTGCCATCTACAGAGGGGGACAAACACTGCCGCTGTATGTGAACAGGCTGGAAACAGCCTCAACCACCACCTGCATCCGTACCAAACAGCAAGTCACAAATGATAAAACTACTATGGTGTACAAATTTTAAGTGTTCTTTTTGCTTTAATAACGAATCTGAAGAGGGGAGCAACCATTATCCCATGATAAGTTCTACTTAGTGTCCGTGTAAGATGCTCAAAACATTCTTCACAAACTACATCAAAGTAGGATTAACTGTCCAGTGTCTCTTCCAGTGCCATTTTACAACAATGGACCGTTGGTGGACAAAGTCAAACAACAGCATGCTCGCAGCCGAGCAGGTGAATGATGCTCCTGTGCAGAGACGTCGACTGTGCGTGAGACCCCCCCACCAAAAAGGGCTGAAGAAATGCTCCTAGGCCAGGTCGGAGCTGTGCACGAGAGGCTCCCACGTTGTGAGAATGTGATTCCTTGTAACAGGACTCCCTGGCTCTCATTGTGCTCCTCATCCATCAATCAGCGACACATCAATGTGGGACAAATCAATCATGTGCCTGTGTAGCAATTGTGATAACATTTGAACCATTGTCATCACTTTAGTACAGGCGTTATAACACATGACTCCACACACAAATTGCAACAGAAACTGTTCTAGTCCCAAAATATGTCCTTTACAGCATGTCAAGAGTCTTAAGAACTACAAGAAGGGGAATTATTGAAAAGAAAAAAATTAAATTGGCGAGTTTACTGTAAATAATATTTCAATAATTTTGTTTTAAATTTATGTTAATTAAAGGGAACATTTGTATGGATTAGTGCCAAATTATGTTGGGCTTGTATACAAGTACACTAATCTAGCAATGTTGATTTAAATGATTATTTTCAGAAGCAAAAAGTGGTACCAAGTTATGCTGAAGAAACCTTTGAACCACCACTTTGATCCCTTAAATGTTTTAGACAGTATAGAGGAAACTTTTATAAGTAATAAACATTTGTCAGATTGTCTGTTATAATTTGTCTGAGGTCCACGCCCCACTCACAAGATTGCATTTTTGGTAGGATCATATTCTGCTGATTTTAAAACTTTCCCTTCATACATTTCATTGCAATCTTTTTCTCTCATTCAGAAAATACTGAGGACACAAAATCAGTTGAGTTTATGTTGCAATTTGTGTGAGGTTGACCTTTACTTTTGGGTAAAATGCCTGGACTACCTATGTTGTGCAATGCAAAATATGCTATGACATGTTCAATGTGTAAAGGCAACCAACCACAGTCTGTAAGCATTTAACTGGTATCTTTATAAACATGATGAAAAGAAGGAGTATTCATTACCTGTGGAAGCTCATTTGAAAACTTGCTGCATGCTGTGCACTGGAAAATTTGGCGACTGCTTTCCTCTGCTGAGGCATCATTTTGAACATCTGCAATACATGGAAATAGTAAGGCACAAACCGAGTCCAACTAAATTCTCTCTTCATCCACAAGAGGGAGTGAGGGTGGTGGAGGAAGACCGATTAATATGTTTACATTCTCTACCTACCTAATCACTACGACAGAGGGCGCTATGGGATCACACTGAGAAAATTTCGATATTACCCCTCTGGTGGGTGCAAGTAAAAATCTATGCTTAAAGTTTTCATCATGAGATACGTAGCTTAAATATAAAATGTAAGTACATATGGCATCAGATACAGCTTTAACTTCTAAGAATTTTGTTATTCTTTATACAAACTGGATGCTTTACAAACATACAAAGTCACGTAAGTGTACCTACCTCTATGGGGCCGATGGACCTGAGAAGGTTCCTCAGTTGTGTGTCAGTTGTGGATGAGGACAGGCCCTCTATGGACACAGTACAGCGTTCGCTCTCCGCACCTCTTTGGCTCTGTCTGGTGGACACCGGACGACCTCGACCCATCTGACCACCCCCTCTACCTCGGCCCCGGCCCGACACGACAACCTACACCAACGGCAGGTGTGAGAAACATTGCCCACATGAGGTAACAGATGAAAAAAAAATACGGGGGAAAGGGTTGAGAGAAAGACGGCGGGAACACAGACTGAACCTTTCAGTGCTTAAACAGGCATGTTGACGTTTTAATCCTCCATTCAACCGTGTGGAGAGGAGCTATACTGCTTCTCGGCACAAAGGAAAATTTAACAACGCTATGTGTTTTCCTCTCAGACACGCCAAGCTTTCACATGATTGACTTATCATATTTCTACATAGAACATCAACGTCAGAATGTGATGCATGTGGCATGGCATATCTTCATTTGAGCTTCAGAGTGAGAGCTATGTTTCTGGAGCTGCAAAGGAAGAAGGAGGTGGAGGAGGAGGAGGAGGAGGAGGGAGAGACCCCCGAAAAGAGAGGAGAGGAGGTAGAGGGAATATATGTGTGTGTGTGTGTGTGTGTGTGTGTGTGAGATGGGGGCGGGGGAGCATAAAGGCAGAGGGAGCCATGCAAGCGTTATGGTGACTGCCTTACCCTGTCAGCGTCAGTGAGTATGGTAAGTGTGACAGCAGCCTGGTGGTGACAGGCGTGCAGAGAGGCCAGGGGACCTTGTGTAGCCCCCCATGTTACACTGCTTTCAGCTTGTCAATACTCCTGCACCTGGCATACTGTCCTGTCTTATTACCACTACTGCTCGATTGGTATGTCTGCTGAATGCCAGGGTAGCGCCAGCGGCACAGGACAACTTTACAGGAGACATTTCAGCTTCTTTTATTTCACAACTGCCATTATCTCACAGTCTGCACTATTAATATATATCTTGAAATGGTTGCTGGTGTCCAAAGCAGAGAAGAAGGCGAGTGCTCATTTGTGACATACCCTGTTTTGCTGTGGGTTGCCCATGCCCCCTCGGCTAGCCTGCGGTGTTCCGCCTGGTCCCTGCTGCTGCTGTCCTGTCATGGTGACCTTCCTTTGGACGCCCTGGTTGAGCGGGGATGCCGACCAGGTGCCTTGCTGCTGCACTGGGCTGTCGGTGGCCACAGGTCCCTTTCCACTCTGAATGAGGACAACAATAGTTTAGCAACAACACCAACATTTATCTCCATTTGTTACCATCAAAAATCACATTAAATTAACAGTTTAACAGTTATTTGAAGTGGGGTTGCTTGAGGTATGAGTCTATCTACATTAGACGGCAGTCAACATGCCCCCAGTTTGAAGAAGCAGAGGTGGACACCAGCACGGAAGCTAACAATGTACTGCTCCCTGCTTTACCTTGCGGTCAGACAGCCTTTTTTGACAGGAAACTGCTGTTACATAAACCAAATATATCGCTGTCTCCAAACCAACCAAGCTCCATAGGTGAAATCAGTCATTTTAACCCACACAACACTGTGGCTGCTGGTCTGTCACTGCCTTGATTTGTTAGTTTATTTGTGCTATTGTGTGACTTCTGTGTTTTAAAAGGATAGTCTGGATTCACCAAGGTAACACAATAACACAAACACAGTAAGAGAACAAGGTGGTAGCAGACCAACAATTCCTGCGTTCTGCAAGGTAAAATTACTGATTTAATCTGTATGGAGTTTGGTTCATTAAGAGAGAGCGATATTTGGTTTACATAACAGCAGTTTCCTGTCAGAAAAGGCTGTCTGGCCAGAAAGTAAAGCAATAAAAATATTCTAAATAAAGTGTACAGTTGATGTTGCTAAAAGTGGCTAAAACACCTTTTGTTGCTGAACCCATTCAGAGTAGTTTATTGCTGAACTTTCCTGCTATTTCTCCTAATTGGGGGCATGTTGACCAGTATCTATGGCAGCTAATACACTGACTGTTGATAAGTACCTCATACAACCCTAGATCAAATAATCTGAACTATCCCTTTAAGCATTTAGGTAAAGTGTTTATGGACAACAACGAGAAATGCAAGGCCACATCCACAAAGCGAAGGGAAAATGTGCCAGCATCAGAGCTGGATCCCTATCAGACATGCTGTGGGGAATAAAGATCAACCCAACAAGGTGATGGTCTCATTATCAAATAAAGTCACAGCTCAACTCTGTTGACATGCGGGGAGGAATTGAAGGTCGTCTCTTCCCCGACTCTGCGGAGAGATGTGACAGATCAATACAGGGGAAGAAAAGAGGCGATATCTCTGACCTGTCCCCAGTTGAGAGTAAATGGATTAATCCCTCCTATAGAAATCACAGCTCCTGATTGCACCCATCAAATGCTAAGCTGCATTACACTGGAACGACAGCAGCTCGATGTGTACCCCATCCCCCTTACACCCCCCTCCTCCCCAGCTTTTGTGTCTTGCGCTGCTTTGTATTATCCCTGATGAAAATATAATTTGCCTCTTATCTGTGTGCCTAAGCCATACAAATCCAAATCCTCAAAAGTGGCAACTTTCTTACACAGGTATTATGTTTCCCCCCACTCCTCCCGTTCAACCAAGAAAGATTAATTACAAGGGTCTTGGATTGGCATTCTTTTGTTGCCTCGCACCTGAGAGATGGGTTGATGGAAAAAAGCAACCGAGGGATGACAGAGAGGAAGAGAAGAGAGGAAGAAAAAAAGAGAAGAGAGGAGATAACATTGTCAAGCGCCCGTTGATGACAGCAGAACAATGTGGAAGAGGGAGCATCTAGACAATCTTCTTTTCAGCATGGCTATAGGCCTTAGCTGTTTCTTTCTGTTTCCATCTCTCTTTCTCCACCTCACATCCCACTCCCCTTTTTTCTCCAAGATGTGCTACATCAGATAGCTCTGCGCAGGTTTCCATTAACGCACTGACACCCAGTTATCTTCATCTGCAGCCAGCCTGCGATTTTGGCTCCATGGCTTGATCCTCTGGGATGTAGTGGGAAAGCGGCTTATTTCAAATACTATCACATCCCACCAACATGTCTCATCAGTGACAAGTATGAATGTTTAACATGCATGCTTTTGTGGTTTTTCAATAAAGATTAATG
>JAJHUR010005557.1:0-26615 GCA_027495735.1 Lutjanus campechanus | reverse complement strand
CTGGAGACGCCGAGATGGAGCACGTGGTCAGAGACAGAAGGCAGGTCGGTACACAGGGCGGCGGCGGACTGGGAGAGCAGGTCAGAGGCAGGCAGGGTCGGTACCGGGAGGTCAGGCAGGAAAAGAACGCTGGAGAGTCTCGCATAGTAGAACAATCTGGCGAGGAGTGAGAGTGCTGGAGGAGCTTATATACTCGCCTGATGAGACGAGCAACAGCTGCGCACACAGGTGAGTAGAGTGAAGCTGATGAAGGGGCGTGGCTGAGAGGTGCAGTGAGGCGGAGGCAGGGAGAGTGGAAAAATACCAGAGGCAGAGGGAAACAGGAGAACAGAGTCGTGACAGTGTGCATGTATACACATATGTGCAATTTTTTTATTTGAATTTCTGGATTATATCCTTTCACCATTATTGTTTACTTCTATTTTATTTTATTCTATTTATCCATTTATTTATTTATTTATTTTCTTGTAATTTTTATTTATTGATTCATTCATTATTTTGCTTAGTTTGTCCATTTCTGTCTTCCTATAATTGTGTTGCAACTTTATTTTTGTGTAAAAATTTAAATTCAATAAATATATTGGGAAAAAAATTGACAAAAGATGTAAAAACTGACAAAAAAGTTGTTTCAGGTGAACCAGACATTCCTCCCTCCACAAGACTGAGTTGAGTGCTGAGAGCAGAAAGAGATGGTTGTCACAGATATGCCTTAGAAGGAAAGAAGTGATTTCTTTCTGAACTGTCTCCAAATCTTTACATTAGGTGGGATAACTAGGTTAAAAGTGTATTTAGCAGGGCATGAATTTAGGGGGGCACAGATTAAGGCTGATAAAGATGCAGCTGCCAGTGTGGGAGTTGTGCCAAATGTGAATTCTCTGAATATTGGCCAACCAATAGTATTAAATTTTTAGTAATTTTTTTTTTTTTACCTTTATTTATTCATGGAGAGTTCACTGTGCAGGAACACCCTGATCACATACACACACAGTCAACCACAGTCACACCTGAAAGCTGGCCAGTACAACATGTGCTGGCCACAGAAGCGGTCAGGGTTAAGGGCCTTGTTCAAAAGTAAGGGGGTCGATAAAGACCATTTATTGAGGTCAATCCCTGGATCACCGTGTATTCCTTCTGACCGAGACAGAATCAGGTATTGCACGATTCCACCAGCTACTAGATGCAGCCAGTGCTTTACGGATAGAATATTTTGTTATTGGGTTCAAATTGACTTGATTCTTCTGAAAAGTGACAGGGAAGAGTACCAACTTCAAAATGTTGTGTTTATAAAGTGCATGGAGACTATGTCAAATATTAATGCCTAAGTGCCAAATAACCAGAGAAGGCCAGGTAGAAAGGATTTATGAATGGTGAATAAATTATTTATTATGTATTGATAAATCACTAATAGGTAGTTTCTAGAATTGCTGATGGGGTAGTGTGAAAGTTGTCAAAAAGAAATTGAAATCCAATCTCATCCATTTTATCTGTCAGACTTAAGTGACCTGACCCAAATCCCCATCAAGAGTTCATGTTCAGTCAAATTTATTCTAAATAATCTTGTTTTATCCAGATTTTCTACTCTTAATTGAAACCTGGCTTAAACCAGGGGATAGCTGCCCTTTTATTGAGCTCTGCAGACTTTCAATCTCCCAAGGCTCACAGGTCAAGGTGGGGGCATTGCAGTTGTTTTTGAGAATAATAATACTTGTAATCAAATTACTTCTGATACTTTAATGTCTTTGAATTACTTTATTTTAAATTGATTGATATATCCCCGTTTGTTGCCTGGTTGTCTACTGTCCACCCAAACCTAACCTTGCTTTTTTAAATGAACTCTCTGAATTGTTAACCTTGATGGCTCTAAAATATGACAGAGAGATTTTAATGTGCATGTTGACAACTTCTCAAACCTTCTGGCTATTATCTTTTTAAATATTACCAACTTCTTTTCTTTTCTTCTCTTTCTTTCCAACATGTGTCAGGATCAACACAAGAACATGCTCACACACTTAACCTCTTGGTCACTTGTGACTTGACTTTGAACTCACTCGCCATGTTTGATTTGATCTCTGACCACAAATGCATTATTTTTGACAGCACGCCCCAGTCCTCTGCTCTACCACAGAAGCGTACAGTACACTCACTTCCTCACTGCCCATTCTGCAGCTTCCTTTTCGTCCTATTTTTCAGCATTCTGCTCACTGCCACTGGACACCTTAAATCTCAATGATCCTGTACCCTGGTTCAACAATCAGTGTGTTCCAATTCTCTCTTTTGGAGTGAAACTGGTGGGAACAGAAAATACAGGTCAAGGGACCACAGGTCTATTAGAGACCTTTGGAAGCATATCATAATTTAGATGGATGGCTAGAATAAGCGCAACCTTAGTCAGGAGAAAAACGTGTGTGACTGGAGACACAAATCATCTGTCACACACATTACCTGTGTTAAACAGTTTGTCAAGTTTAACTTTGGACAGATGTGTCCTGTGTAGACACCAGACCCCTCAAATGTTAATGATGTTGTAACTTGGTTCACTTATTAGTAACTTTTCAGCCAACACTTGGTCCTGGGTCGATGAGGATATACGCAAACTGGAAAGAGAAGTTGGGAGAGTGAAGCGTAGTTGGAAAAAATCCAAACTCTGAGTCCTCCATCTGAAAGAATTTCTGCCAATCCTTAACCAAAGCATCACAGGGGTTAGAGCTGCCTAATTTTCAGGCATTATCAGTGACGATAAACATCATCTGAGTGTCCTCCTTGATGTTGTTAATGTTGATGATGGATTTCTGTCTTCCTTTATCCACTGTCCACTACACTCCCGTCAGAGTTCTCCCCTCTTTGGCTGCACAATCTTATTGACACAGTCTCCCATATGCGCCTGTCTTCCTGTTTGCTTGATGTAATCCCTCCCAAGTTCCTGAGGTCCTGCCTTAGTCCTAGCCCACTTGCTATGATCAATCTCTCACTCACCTGTGGCTGTGTTCCAGATTTAAAATGGCAGTCTAATCCCATTCTTGACCTATCCCCACCGAATAACTACAGATCAATCTCAAAACTAACATTTATCTCAAAAATTCTTGAAAAAAGTGTCACACAGCAGCTCATCAAAGACCACAATATTTTCAGTAAATTTCAATCCAGTTTTTTGCCTCGCTGATTCCTGACCTCATTACTGCTGTAGAGAAGGGTGAACATCAGACTAAGGTGCTGTTTACAGGCATACTTGAGCTGGCTGGTGGTAGCATTAGCCTTCCCCAATACAGCACACGTGTAAGCCAACAAGTGTGGTGTGCTTATGTGCCCAGATGATCACACGTAACTCGTGTAACATGATTAAGCTCGGCTGTATTTGTCTGAGGAGGAGCTCTGTTGCCACTGCTGTTTTTTGTCCCATAGTTATCTTTTGTATAATTTGTCCAGGATTACCAGTGGTTACTTTCTGTAATTTGTACTTGATTTTTTTTATTGTCTTTACTATAGAACTTCCTTTTTGGTCTTACGACCTGAAGAAGCCTCTTGGATGAGAGGCAAAACGTCTTCAAGAACTCTATCAAGTCCAGTTGCCTACGACAAACTTTGCTACGAATACCATGACCTGGATGACTGAGAACCTTCACAGACATGTTTCTTGCTGGTAGCAGGCTGGTCAGCTTGTTAGGCCCTACAGGTGGTGGGTTATTTGGTGGAGGCTTCACCTTTTCCTCCAGTTTTCTTTGCATGTACTTCTGTTGTGTCTCTAACCTGTGTGCCATCCTTTCTAACAGTGAGTATGAGTATATGTATTTCTACTGCATGCTACTTTGCTGTGCCTCGCTAACCTTGTGTGCCTTTGCCTTTGAGTTGAGTTTCTTGGGCACAACCTTGGGCACGTCTCTGCTTCTCCTTTTTTTTACCCAAGAACTTGTGTGTATATATTGAGTGTGTATTCTCTGGGTGAATTTGCTAGAGTGGCCTTGTTGGGTTCATGTAGTCTGGGGTTTGGTTAGGGCCCTGGTCACATCTGAAATAAAACCCTGCATCGGCACTCCAACCAGCATCGGCAAACCGACTACAAGAAACACACTGGTACAAACCTGCTTCTTTCAACTGCAAAATTGCAAAAATAAAATGGAAATGCTTTTCACAAGCAACCCAGAACTACTGATCCATACTCTCATTTCTCACGCCTTGATTACTGTAACCATCTCTACCCTGGTCTCACTCAGTCAGCTCTGTTCCATCTTCAACTTGTTCAGAACGCTGCAGCCAGGCTGCTTAACACAACCAACCACAGAGCCCATATCACACCATCTTCGCTTCCCTCCACTGGCTTCCTGTTAAGTTTAGGATAGATTTTAAGATCCCAGTCATCACTTATAAAGCCCTCTTTACCCTTGACCTGCCTGAACTTCTTCTTTTTTTTTTTTTTAAAGTTATTTTCTTTGGCCATTTGTGCCTTTATTTGATAGTGATAGCTGAAGAGCAGACAGGAAACGGGGCAGAGAGAGAGGGGATGACACGCAGCAGAGGGCCGACGGCGGGAGTCGAACCAGCAGCTGCTGCAGAGGACTACAGCCTCCATACATGGGTCGGATGCTCTACCCACTGAGCTAAACGTCCGCCGACCTGCCTGAACTTCTGCTGACCTATTCCACCTCTCCAACTCTAGACAGCTCAGATCAACTTACAAAGGTCTAATATGCATACCCTGCACCCTCCGCAAATCTAAGGGTGATTGTGCTTTTGCTGATGTATATAATCTTTCAACTGACTGTTACATGTAAAGGTATGTGTTGGGCATTTGTATGTTTGAATGTGGGTGCATATACAGTATATATGTATATGTATACATATGTACATGTATGCATATGTTTATGTGTGTGTATATGTATATGTATTTTTGGTATTTTGTTACTAATACTAATACTTATAGTTTAATGATAATCCATCCGAGAGTTAGAGACAGTGTGGCCCAAAGTAACCAGTGACCTGATCGTCTGACACCTCTATCCCTACATGACAAATATCAAATATTTAAGAATTGTATGTGTGACTCACTTTTAAAGATTTAGGTCTTCAGTATGAATCGGTGGACAGTGGGGCTCACCTGAACCTAACCAGCCTTATCTTTACATGAACACTGCCAGGGTAGAGGCTCAACTTTATCACCACTTTTAGAACTTTGTTGCTGTGAAATAGTACCATAGCTACAACTCAACTGTCACTCAATCACTCCACTTTTTTTATTTATGACCTCTCACTGACACTCTTTCTTTAATGACGGCAGGCTGACCTGACATGTTCAAACGCACACACTGTATGTTTACTCTAATAACCACACCTTGCATGGTGGCCAAAGTCCCCGCACTGAGCATGGTACAGTGTCAGCTATTCCAAGTCATCTACACACACACACACACACACACACACACACACACATTACGGTACATCCCTCCATGACTGTGTTATGTAACTCAGTCTCTGGCTGGTCTGTGTTCAAGACTGCACAGTTCATGATCTGTAAGACACACACAGACTGTAAGACTACCTGCTGCCACAAAACCTGAATCAGCAGAACTGAATTCACACAACTAATGATAATAAAACAAAAAGGCATAGCTATACCCTAAGGACCCCTGTCTCACTTCCTGATTTAAAACAGGTGGGAATACTGCTCAAGTACTGGTAAACTTTCTATTTTTTAGACAAATTCATTCAATAATATTTCTATCAGATGTCTCAACCATAACATGTCAACTCTGTATTTTAATTAGCATTAAGAGAAATCTGAGCAACTTTAACAAATAAATGGCTGCTCACTACGACTATGCTGTGAAATGAAAGAAATTAACATTTTCAGCTCCGTCTACATTTAATACAAAAATTATTTCACTAGGAGGATGGCTTGTTACAAGGTTTAATATCCAAGAATATATTTTCCCATCATGATTGAAAAGTAAAAATCAAAACTCCCTAAAAATACGTTTTTTTCTTGTCATTATTATTATTAGTAGTAGTATTATTGTTGTTGTGATTGTTTTTTTGTTTTTTTAATTGCTTTTTGGGCTTTTGCCTTTATTTCGATAGTGACGGCTGAAGAGATGACAGAAACGGGGGTAGAGAGAGAGAGAGAGGGGACAACGCGCAGCAAATGAGCTGCAGAAGTCGAAGCAGCTGCCGCAGTACAAGAGGCACACGCTCTACCAACTGAGCTGTAGGGGTGCCCCTAGCTAACCCTGTTTATGCCTGATTTAATAATGTTTTTGTAAAAATCTGATGGAGTTGATGGAAAACCGGGGCACATTTTTAAAACAAAGATGATTACAATAGCACATTTTATATCTATGTGAACAGTTGGTACTGTTCGTTTTAGGTTTTTAGGGCTTTTAACAAATTTTGAATTTTGAATTTGTTTGAAGTTGTGAATTGTTTTCTGGCACACAGCAAGTTTAGAGATGTTATTTTTAAAAAATATATAAAGCAAACCAAAACATTTCATAATTTACATATGTATCATATATTTCATGTAATGGAATTAGAGTGTTGGTATTAATAATTCTTAACACTCCACCAACAATAAAAAAAATGAAAATGGGTAAATAATAATAATAATAATCATCATCATCATCATAATCATAATGTAAGTGAAGACAAAAGTTACATTAATTTCAACATGATTTATTTTCCAAATGTTTCTTTATTAAAAAAATAGAAGTCCTCCAATATGAACAGTTCACTTCAAATATACCATAGAAAACAGGCACCTCAAATGACACAGTAACACAGTGTCTCGGTCACACATTGCAAATACACACAATGAATCACAATACACAGTATAACAGGCAGTTATTATTTTCATACATGGTCAGATACACACATGGCAGTTTGTACCAGTGACAGGTCTAAAACAACAAGTTTCCACCCTTTCAGCAAAGCTAATGGATAACCATCACTGTCAACAAGTTTACATAACTGTCTGACAGTGTTACAGTACCTGTTAAAGTCTAACCAAACACCTATTGATCTTTTCCACAATCAGTAACTGAGCAAATGAGTATCTATTTGTTCTGCAAGTTAAAATAGAACATGGCTACAAAACTGGAATTAACCAGATTTACTAACAGTCAAGACTGACAAAAGTAAAACACAATTTTGCATAGCATTCCCACTGATTGATCACTGGGCAGCAGGTCAGGCACACAAGATGTTCCTCTGTTGATGTTTCTCATGGCAAAAAGAAAAAAAGGCACTTCTCAGTCAAGTAAGCACTTATTGTTTCTGAGGAAAACCTCCTGCTGACAACTTGAAAACCTAAAGACCTGATAAATACCCCCAAAATATCACCAGCACTCAGGTGAAATGTGTTTTTCTGTGAGGTTCATGTTGAAATGAAATCAAACAGGAAGATACGCTGCTTTTTGTTCTAGACTTAGCAAAGAAACATACCATGACCTCATTTTGGCATCTCAACATCTTACTGCTGCTTGGAGATATGCAAACCTTTGGCTTGGCTTATCTGTTATCCAAGTTGAAATATTTACAAAAAGTAACTTCTAAATATTCTATTAGACCTCAAACACATTTCTATTAATTTTCTGGTGGTAAAACTGGCACTTTGTAGACTTGTGCCCCTTCCCACCATGCAGTTTCCTGCCAGAAACAAGTACAGTACATTCACACCATAAAAGTACAGGGTACTTCAACATTTTTGTTGACAGTTAGGGCTGAATGATTTATCGCTTTTAAGTCAAAATGACTTAATCTTAACGTTGTCCTGGGGCATTTTCACATCTGAAAGTCCGAACAAAGATCTGAACCAAGTATTACACTGTACGTTTGATCTGGTCATTTTTGCTTTCAGATAGCAATTACATGAGCGCACTGAAGAACTAAACATAACATACTTATGTTCTATCGTCATCACCAACATGAGCTAAGTCTTCCTATTGTTGCAGTTGACTGGTTTGTAGATGGGTGTGTGTCTGGTGTGCTCCTCTCTCTGTCATCTTCTCTGAAAATAACTGAAAAGTGTCAGAATTTTGTGAGCTTTTTTCCCAGCTGACTCTGTCTTATCATAATTATTATAATAATTATTTATTATTGTTTTTTAACTTTGGTATCATCCTCTCCCAATGTGCTGCTGCGGCTCATGCCATTTGTTGCGTTGTTTTTCCTTTTTTGGACTCTCACAATATCCTCCCAGAAGTTCACTGGTCTGAAAGTCAGAACTGTCTCAGAAGATGTTTTCACATGAAGAAGATGCTTGCTGCAGTCAGTCAAATTTCCAGACAGCCTGGACGCTGTTGCTTGGCCCTCGCTTTGATCTCTCTGGCCACTATTGGTCACTTGAGCTCCAATCCACCACCGTAACAGTTCTGGTCCCACAACGCCCTGTCTGTAAGGGCCATCTTATGGTCAGCTTGTTAGTGTTTGTGTCAGAAGTCAGGTCATAACTGACTCACTTGGCAGCGCGGTAGATGGCCAGGTCCAGCGGCTCCTTGGAGGGAATGCACCAATCGTCTGCCTCCAAACTCAGCTTGTAGTGACGCAAAGCGCTCTTGTTAAAAACTGGAAGCCTCTCTACCGAGTCTGTTGACAATGCCTAGAGACAGACAGAGGACTTTAATGAAGGGATGATTTACCATGTTTTTCTTGTATGTGCATGTATGCTTAGTGTATTCACTCTACACCCTGATCTTTGCACTGGCTAACAGAGCTATCTTACATTGACTGTTGACAAAATGACAGACTTGGAATTTAATTTTTTAAACTTTAACATAGATTTGATGCTGATCTGTTTTTCTGTTTCTGGCTTGGCAGCAATACTCTTCCATATAAAATAACAATAACAAAGCAATTCAGATTTTGGGTAGTATGACAAATATTAGATTTGAAACAAAAATATCTGACTCTAACATGTTTGTTTGCATTCTTCTCATAGAGATAGAAGTAAATATGGCAGCAGTCATTTAGCTAATCTTAGAGACTGGAAACAGGAGGAAACAGCTTGCCTGGCTCTGTCCTAAGATAACAAAGTGTGTCTCTAACACCTTATATCAAACATAGTGAACAGAACAGGGCCCAGGATTGAGCCTTGAGGGACACCTTTTCCAGTTGCACAAATTCAGATTTTATTGGACCTGTGATATGATCATGATTTCATGATCATCATTTTTGTCAAGGTTTCATTTGAAAGTTAAAATGAGTCCCTCAGTATGAATGACCTTCTCCGAGTAGCTTAAATCTTTCTCAGAGTAACTTAATGAGCTAATTATGATTATGACTCTGCACTCATATCACTTTTGTTTCAAAATAACTGTTAGCCGATGTAACTTCATCCAAGATTAACAAATCAGTACTTTAGGTCCATTTGAAGATTTAGGATAGATGGATTAACTGGATACTTGTCTTTGGCTAACATTGTGTTATTAGAGTATCAGTTCATCCTTCATATAACAAGCAGAGTGGTGCATGCCTGTGTGTACGTATGTGTATACATTACCTTCAGGTGTATGACAGCGTCAGTGCCATTGCCTTCCATAGAGTAGAGCTGTAAGTCTCCCTGGAAATAGCGAGCGTAGAGGCGAGAGATGGGGAGACCATAGCCAAACCCTGCCTGCACACATACAGACACACATGTTAGCTCTTCTCATGTATTAATATACAATTAGTCATATAACATAAGTGCATAAAATGAACCAAGTAACTTTATATTTAAGAACTCATAAATGCCTTCCTATAAAAGAAAGTTTTAAGAGAGGACTTAAAGGATACTAATGTAGTGTTCCACAGTCTGGGGGCTCTAAAAGCAAAGGCCTAGCCACTAACCACCTACTACAACAACTGGTAGTGCTGCATCCACCCATCTCAGACAGGCTTTATACTGAGAACAAAAGTGGGCCAAGAGTGGACCCATGAGGGACACACCATATTTAAAGTCAGCAACAAAGGACAGTGTAGTTCCCTCTATCAGCTGCTTAAAGTAGGGTCTGTGCTGTGACAGGCTCTAAGCCCTCACTGAAAACTGCTAAAAATGTTATGTGCGTTAAAGTGATTAATTTGTTTGGAATTACTTTTTCCAGCATCTTAGACAAAAAAAGAACCATTTAGAATGTGATAATGTGTATTTGAATGTGTGTGTTTATGTGTGAGTTGCTCACCAGTGGGGCTCTGTGTTTGTCTCCTATGTCTGGTCTGGGAGCTGTGGAGTACAAGTAACTGAACAGACGCTCTGTCTTCCTGAAGGGAACTCCGCCTCCTCTGTCACTCATCTAGAGAAAAGGACAGACATGGTAAACATGGCATTGAGGGCTCAGCAGCCATGTTGGAGGCAAAACAAACACTAAATAAACAGTCTTTGAACATTATAAAAGGGTAAGATCTCACTTTGGAAAGAGCACCTTTATTTTGTTAGTCAGACACCATTAGCACCAGGTGTAAGTAGCCAAGAATGCTATTTGCACCCAGCATGGAATAACCAATGTGGCTATTTACACCAGGGTGTACATAGCCTAGCAGAGGCCCTGGCAGAGACTAGCACCCAGGTGTACATAGTCAACAAGGCTATTTGCAATATGGGGGGCCAGTGTGGCTATTTACACCATTCCTAAACCTAACCAAACAGTTTTGTTTACTAAACCTAACCAAACAGTTTTGTTTACTAAACCTAACCAAATAGTTTTGTTTACTAAACCTAACCAAACAGTTTTGTTTACTAAACCTAACCAAATAGTTTTGTTGCCTAACTCTAACCAATCTGCAACTGAAAAGTGAAAAGAATAATAATGATTATAATAAACACTGAACATAATGTGTACTTTCAGGTTGGACTCAAACCCCAGTCTTTCAGGCCAGGACTTAAACCCTGTTCTCCTTGGAGAGTGTCCTGCTTTTAACCCATTCAAACACCATAACCTCTTCTCTACAGAGATTCTGTGCTCTTTATGGCAAAACTAGAGGGCCAGATGTAAAGAGCTGAATGTCTGCTGTGTGACTATTCTCATCTAGGTGCAAATAGACACTCCGATATCATGTTAGCATGAAAAATACACAGGATGACCTACTAGCATAAAACACAGATAAAGATGGACTGCTAGTATAAAATATAAACAGAGGACAGTTCTAAGTGTTTTTATGTGTGTTTGTGTGTGTATGTGACTTCACCCATAGTAACCACATTTACTTTTTCCGTGGTAGGCAAAGGTTATAGGTATCAAACAATAGTTAACAAGAGTTAATCCTCTTAATATGGAGGCAGGCTGTGCCAGGAGCCAACAGTGTCTGAATGGGCTCTAAATCTGGGTGGATGATGATTCTTTGATGATAATGAGGGTTTATGGGGTTTCTGTGACGTAACTAAGCAGCTGAACAGAGGTGAGTCACGGTAATGAGAACAACAGGGCAACGGGTGAAAACACGTCATTTCAGAAAGGGGATAAAACAGAAGTATTTGCTCTACTTTGTCTTTCCAGAGCTTTTTTTAATCAATCATGACAGGCTAATCACCTTTACATAATGTCTGTGTAACATACTTCAGTGTAGCTGTTGTACTGGGAGGATTACTGCTTTTTTAAGAAGTTTTAGTTCTTTAGTTCTTTAGTTCTCTGTTTCTATTCTTGGTTTGAGAATTCAGGGCATTCAGATAACACCTTTCTTGTTCTTTCAACTTGTGACCTGCATTGTAGGGTTGGACCAACAGTCATCAACCACTCAGCTCGTTACCATTGTAACATCACAATATAAAAGCCATCTGTATCTGAGGTGGTTTGTCCCCTAAGAGTCCATGCCAAAGTGTTTCTGGCATGCCCCCCTTTCACGAGCCAAAAAAGTTTGGCCCCTCTATGCCACAACTTTTATAAATCATTAACAATAATTGGGGATGGAACTGATAAAAAAAAGATTCAGTTGAATCTTAGTCAAATGAAGGTCAGCAGGACAGAGCAGTACCTCACCTTGATCGACAGGTCTTCTCCACCGAGGGCGACCATGACTTTGATGGGTGGGAGGGTCCTGCTGGCCTCGTGGGTCTCAATTGTTGCTCTCATGGCGTTCTACAGAGAGGAAACAAGGAGGTTTATCAGCTGCTGGGCTGCCAGTAGGGGGACACCACAACACCACACATTCAGGTCAATATTAACATTGAGGCAGATATCAGATGATAAAAAAGGAAGTTCAACACATTCTATGTTCTTATGTCAATTAACTTTTGGAACATGCATTCCTTTGGGATCAATTTAGCAAATTTTATATTTAGATCTTAAACATAAATATGAAGTGTTGTGAACATGCTTTAACAGTGAAATCTGGACTCTGGTTGGTTGCTTCCTCATACCAACAGCTGTTGAGGCTCATGGGCAGTATTTGTGTGGGTGGTTACTGGGGTATTTTAGGGACATTTTTACACTTTTTTTATTTGCATAGGCAGTAATATTAATTACCTTGAAGAGTTCGAAGAGCATGTGATACAGGTGAGATGGGATATATGAAATATGGATGGGCTCTCTGATGTTGTGGGCTACAGGAGGAAAACAAACAACAGTCAATTCTCAATGCACACACACATTAATCAGTGATACAAACTGTGAGTCTGTATTTTGTCAGGGTGAATTCACAAAGAATGGGTTGATAGCAACATGACTTTTGTGTCACTTGCAGCCACCATCTGCCTTGTTCCAAGGTCAGATTCACAGGAGATATGTAAATGATAACACACCCATAAAGTGCTGCAGCTGGGTTCAGTTTGCCCTTATTTTACATCTGTTAAATGTTCGTGTGTAATTTTCTGTGTTTTCAAGGTGTACAGAAGTAGTATATCACATGAGCTTAGCATGTTTACTTGATCTCAATTGACACATTGAAATAGCAGCAGAGCACCAAGATACTGTTTCTTGGCAGGGCATTTATGGAGAAAGATTTGTGTCTTTATTATTCAATCAAAAAAAAAAAAAAAAAAAAAAAAAAAAATGCTTTAACCCCCAAAAATATTTTCAATAAAAAAGAAACTTCACTTCAATAAAAAAAAAAGACTTTTCAATCAAAGAAAAAAAGTGTTTGAATGCAAAAAAATATTTGAGACCCAAAAAATTGCATTGGAACACTTTTTTCTTTGATTGAAAATGTTTATTTTTGATTGAAGTGAGTTATTATTTGATTGAAAATATTTTTTTTGATTGAAGTCATCTTTTTTGTATTTGGGCCATATTATGGGTAGGTCATTTGTGTCTTTATTATTCAATCCCAAAAAATATCACTTCAATCAAAAAAAATATTTTCAATCGAAGAAAAAAAGTGTTCAAATGCAATTTTTTGGGTCTCAATTTTTTTTTTGCATTCAAACACTTTTTTTTTGATTGAAAATATTTTTTTGGGTTAAAGCAATTTTTTTATTTGATTGAATAATAAAGACACAAATCTATCTCAATAGGCATTTAGGGTTGCATTTCCCCCTTTGTTGAAGCTTTGAGAATTTCTTTTTGTCTTATTTGTGCAATTTTAGCTGCTGCAAACACCACACAATCCTTTAGAGAACTAGCTCCACAGTGTTCGGTGTGTCTCACCATTCATCTGCCTCAGCTCCAGCTCTGGTGCTCCCAGGTAATACTGCTCACACAGCAGCTTAGCACTCTCATAGGCATCTGGAAAGGAGCAGAGAGAAAAATCAGCTGTATTCTTTGCCCTGTATGGATGTGATAACACTGACATAAAGATAAACAGATGTGATAAAAACAAGGTTATCATCAGTATCAACATTATGGCTGATAAGTGTGTTGAATCACATCCAGCCGCTCTGACTCTGCCTGTTCAATCAGTGAAACTGGTCCAAACTGGATGAGCAGCCTGCCAGCTCTGTCCCAGTTATTGACCTGCTTCATTTCATGTGTGAGGGCTTTTGTCCCTCTATCAGAGAAGCACAGTGATAACTGAAACAGTTCTGCTGAAATAACAGACTGTGGAAAAAAAAACATTTGGGAGTCTTGAAATGGCAGTTAACTTAACTTAAGGTCTTTCTCTCCTGAACACAACACATAAATGAATCAATTTAGTAAAATGTATGATCAACTGAAGTGTAGATGGAGGTTTATAATTTTATATTATAATTTTATTTCTTTTTTCTCTTTTTTCTTGTTCATTTAATAAGTGATTTGAATTCTGTTTAAATGCGTTGACACACCACTGTTCTTATTTTGCGTCTTATCCTGAGTATACAGCTATATGTACTATTTATTTCTACTTATTTATTTATTTTTACTTCATTTCACGACAATATGTGAATTGAAAGCATACAAAAGGTTTATGGGATTAACCAATTGAACAGATGGGATATGCAAATTCAAATTCTGTTATGGCACTTTCATATGAATTGTTACCTCCAAAATAAATCAAATTCCAAACCAGCCAACACTGGGGCTTTTAGGGGCCATGGCCCCTGTGAATCTGGGGGCTCTACACTCTGTCTAGTTGGTAATCCAGCCTTTGATCAAGCAGCAACTTCACAACTATCAAATGACCAAATAAAGCACATGAAAATATTATCTTTTTCTTCTCAATTTCGTCTTTTTTTTCTTTTCCCATGTTATTGCCTGTATATCTCTGTGTACTGTACACACTGCATGGAGTCACATGCCAGGATAACACACATTATGAATAAACGATGATCCTGGATGGAGAGTCAGTGACTGTAATGAGAACATAATGGAATTCAAGGCAAACCTGTGTCAGCTGATGTGAACCTGATTACCACTGCTCAAAACAACCTGTGACAGCCTCTCTCTCTCCTCTGTCTTCTTACCTCGTACAACCTCTGTCACATCACATGCAGAGTCGATACAGCCAATGGAGTTGGGGTGGGCGGGGTTTATGTTGCCGTTGAAGACGAGAGCTGCGAGAAAGACGAGGGAATCAGTTTTTACTGAGTAGTTAATGAGATTTAGTAGCAGCTTATGGGCTGTTTTGTGCTGTGTGGTTGGAGGCACAGGCCGATACTTGAGTGTGTGTGTGTGTGTGTGTGTGTGTTTTTTTGGGGGGCAGCTCACTGTGCTGGTTGATGAGCATGCGGATGGAGATGCGGCTGGTGTAGAAGCGGTCCAAGAAGTACTGGATATTATGGTCAGTAACAGCATCCTGCTGGCCAAAAGCATCTTTGTACTCAATTACTCCCTGAGCCATGGTGGGGACCACCTCATTGTGCCGGTTCCTGATGGTCTCTAAGACCTCCACAAACCTGGGATCGGTGGGTGGAGGAGGGCAACAGAAGAAAGAAAAGGGGGGGACAGAACAGGTACATAAGGTTAGGTTAGAGAAGACGAAGAAAGTGAAAGCTCTGCTACTGTGTGTGAGTGTGTGACACTCACGTCTCGAGGACTCTGTGGTCATCGGGGTTCTTGTCCAGAAACTCCAGGATCTCCATCAGGCTCTGGATGTACCTGAGAGAACACAAATACAGTCACTGACCATCCAGCACACCTGCATCGAGTTAGCTGGAGCTGTGATTCTCAAATGGTTTGGCGTGAGGCCACTCCGCTTCACCTCTGTATTAGTATTATTGCAAACACCTGAGTTTACACCACTATTTCATGTCAAAATGGCTGCTGTAAAAATGATCTGTTTTGCATGGATATGAATATAGGTGTGCCTTGAGATTTTGGCCCTTCGTGTGTCTTGGGCAAAAACAGTTTGAGCTAGAGCATGGTAGACACACACATATATGTACACACATTAACTCTGCTGCAGCCTCATAGTGTTACAGTACATTCCACACAGAGAGAGGGAGAAGGAGGAGGAGACAGAGAGGAGGACATAAACACCACCATCCATTACCAGCCCTGACATGTAGTATCAATGTGTGTGTGTGTGTGTGTACACACACACATTGATACACACATTTTCCCTCCAGTGTGTGTGTGTGTGTGTGTGTGTGTGTGTGTGTGTAAATGAAATTCAAATGAGCATGACTCTGGTTCCCTGAGTTTCCAGCAGATCACGAGCAGCAGCATGCTCATCAGTGCAGTTTGCTGTTTCTTATTAGATACTAATGGATGTTCAGTTTCATGTTTCTTCATGTAACATTACAGACCTGCTCTGTAAATCACATCTCCAGTGCTACTCTTTAAAAAAAAAGGACCAAAAAGGGAGAACTTTGTAATTGTAACATTTACTTTGTTTTAAGCTGGAAAGTCAGTTAATGACTCTGCACTGATCTGTGAATGAATGTGGTTGATTCTCGCAGCTGTCCACAGCTGCTTTATATTGTATGAAAAGCTTCTCCTTCAGTTTGCAAAATCCCTGCAGCACCTGAAGGCAGCAGTGCAAGAGCACAGTGCGGTGCCATGTTTTTTTTGTTTTGTTACATTTTTTTCCTCTTGTTAGTTTTTTTGGTTTGTTACGTCTTGTCTGCTTCACCTTGTTGTCATGTTTATCGTGATATGACATTTTTGTCTTCTTACATTTTTTACATTGTTTTTTGTCTTATGTCTTTTTGTTTTGTTACATCTTTTCCATTGATTTTGTTATGTATTTTTGTTTTGTTACAATTTTTTACAAGTTTTTTTTGTCTTATGTTTTTCTGTTGTGTTACATATTTTATGTTATTTTTTGTCTTATGTCTTTCTCATTCTTGTTACATCTTTTTCGTCTTGTTACATCTATTGTGTGTGATATGCACTGATGGATACACCAAGAAATCAAATCTTTTTTGTGTGTTCTTGTCTCATCTATTTAGGTTGAAATCAGTCATGATGTTGGAAAGCACACAAAATAAAGATAATCAATAATTCCACTCAAATGCATTAAAACTAAAGTAACAAGCCCAAAATTGAAGAAGTAAAAAGTACAGATATTTGTGTTCAAATGTAGGGAGTAAACGTAAAAAGCTGTCAGAAAAATAAATACTAAAGTAAAGTACAGATACCAGAAAAATCTAATCAAGTACAGTAACAAAGTATTTGTACTTAGTTACTTCTCTCTGGTCTCTTATAACCTGTCTCTTCATTCCTGTCATGTTTTCTCCCCTAAAAGAAGAGTGTGGTGAAAAACTATTTCCTTTGAGCAATTCCTAGAAAGTTCCTGGAAAAGCAGCACAGCCTGCTGTCAGGACTCTGGAGAACACAGCGTCCACTGGATACACTGTATGTTTTGCTTGTTTTAATCACCATTTTGAAGCCTGTGTGGTATCTTAAATTACATATTGTGCTTCAGTGGTGCAGAATGAGAAATTCAAAGGCTATTTCAAGTCTGGCTTTTCAAAACTGAGAATAAAGATCATCATGATTTAGATTGTGGTTGAGATGAAATAAATGTTGATATTTTTTTGACCAGACTGCCCCTCCCCCCACCATGCAGAATTAAAGAGCAGAACAGTTCATCTTTAAAACACTCTGTCTCATTTAGCAAACTGAGTACAATCTTCCAACATGTCTCACAGTGACTGTATTCTTATGAATGACACTGGTAGTGTGACTTTGTTTATCATTTTGTCAGTCAGCAGTGAGGCAGCTGTTCTGAACATGCAGTCAACAAGCAGGCAGGACGAGGAAAAAGAGGGGAAGAAAGGCGGGGCGCTCAGAGGAGGAACTGGGACAAAGTTCAGCCACCCTCCCTCCTCCTCCTCCTCCTTCTCCTCCTCCTCCTCCCCCCAATCTGTTATGACATTATACTTGGGCCTGCAGTCCAGTGTTGACCTGCTATTCATAGCAGTTGGATTAATAACATTGCAACTCTTAAAATGAGGAACCAATCTATGAACAAAATGGATGTGCTTCACAAGTCTACAGGGTGCTGTCTGTACTCAAACAGGAAAGTATGACGCTGCTCTATCAGTGAAAACATGAACATCTCCAAGTGTGGAACATGTAACATGTACTCTTGTTTCCAGATGTTCTCATACTATTTTCTCCTTCCTGATACTGATTCCAGTACCTGAACTTTGCGTCCTGGCTGATACTGAGTATACCAAAACAAGAAAGATGTAACAAGAAGAAAAAGATGTAACAAGACTAACAAAAGACGTAACAAGAAAAAAACAATGTAAAAGATGTAACAAAACAAAAAAGGCACAGTAAGGCAAAAAACAACCAAAACATTGACATTGTTTTCCCTCCAGTTACAGCTATTTCAACTTGTTATGTCTTTTTCATCTTTTGATGTCTTTTTTCTCTTGTCGTTTTCATCTTATATTCTCATCTTGTTACACCTGTTGTGTGTGATATGCACTGATGGATACACCAAGAAATCATCTTTGCTATTGTGTGGTGGCGCACAATGATGCAACAATAAAAATAATCAATAATTCCACTGAAATGCATTAAAACTAAAGAAACAAGCCTGTTTTGAAAATATAAATAAAAAGAACAGATATTTGTGTTCAAATGTAGGGTGTAAAAGTCAAAATATTGTCAGAAAACTAAATACTCAAGGAAAGTATTTGTAGTTAGTTACTTCCCGTCTTTGGCAGTATCGAAAGTGTTTCTCATGCAGGTATTGGTATTTGAACAACCCTTTTTTAAAATTAGTCATTTCAAATGTCATGTCAGTTTTTTGAACACTCTTTGTAACAACACCTCCTTTTGTAAAAACAGAGCAGGACAGTGTGTAAGATTACTCAATAAACAAGTCAAACAAGCAGTCACTAGTAATTTGTATATTCTGTTCATCAATAAGTCAATCATTCGTAGGTCCATCTCTATGTCTCACCAGCTCTGGACCAGGTGGACGGAAGGTGTGGCCAGCAGCCGGTCAGGCAGCAGGCTGATCTCCTTCATGATGTTGGACAAACGGACAGGAAGCTCCTGCCGAAGGAAGACAAACGACGTGCGCTCACATGCATTGGTTGAACCTGGAGAGTAGAACAGCAGAGGATTACGATTCAGTGTAAAAACAAACTCAAAGCCAATAAATCAATGAAATAAAATTAAATGAAACAGCTTATTACTGGGTTGAAAAAATAATTTTACTCAAGGTCCCCTTACTAGCTTTTTATGATACTTTCAACTGCATCTCAGTCTTCATCCGCAAACTGAGATGGCTCAGTTGATATCAAGAGACCTACAGTAAGTATGGAATTTCAGTCACGATGCAACGAGTGGTCGTATATTGAGGGGAGATGGTAAACACCCCAGTGAACTTCATGATATGAAACTCAACTGCGACAGCATGACTGGTATTGCTTTCACCTTGTGTGTGTGTGTGTGTGTGTGTGTGTGTGTGTATCATGGCAAAATGTGATGCAAGAGACACCTACCCCAAACATGATGGGGGTTTTGTGTGCTTTATCAACACAATAGCATTTGATTTTTGTAAAGAGACACTGCTTTTGAAAATTTCAAACAGCTGAGTGCCATTTAGTCCCATTTTATTAGAGAGAGGACAGACATCTCTACAGCCTTCATCTCCAAAACACTGCAACTCAAAGCTATCTGGATGGATAAACAGCACTACTTTACTTTTTAGGTTCCAAATATCAGTTATAATTTTCCTTGATTAATCAGTATTGGTATTGGCCATGAAAACATGTTGGTCGACCCCATAATGCACACAGTGAGTACACAGAGTACACTTCACCTCACTTATTTCAATCTTATGTTCCTGTGCAGTGTGCAACAATACATTAGAAGTTCAACCTTTTCATTATTTATTTTCTTTCATTTCATTTGATAGCCATTTAACTTATTATTATTACTCTTATAACGCATACTGTCCCGTCTGCGCCATCCATTCCCAAGAATTTTGCAATTAATTAATGAATATGTTTTGTTTTTCCTCTTCTTTCACTCTCTCCATACACACTCACATACACACATACATACACACACACACACATACACACATACATACATACATATGACAAAAAATGATATCTGGCTCTGTCTAACTGTCCTGTATCCACTGTTACTGTCGTCTCTCTTGTGTTGCTTTCTGTCGTCCTGTTAATGTTTTGTATGTTGGTATGTTGTCTTGCAATAAAAACAAACATATCATTAGAAAAAAACAAACAAAAAAAGAACGCCAACTGGAACCATGTGGAACCAATAAAATAACAGCAAACATGCATGCACATAAATAGAAGATCAACCAAAACAAGTCTGGTAACAGACACTCACCGAAATCCAAGAACTGCTTCATGGACAGAGGAGAGGGGGAGAACTTGGAGAAGTGATCGATGTGTTTGGGCACGTTGGCCAGAGCCGCAGTCTTCATGAGAGAGCGAACAAACTTCATCTTACTGCTCATCCTCACACCAACACACAGCGCATGAAGATGAGAAAAAGCTCCTCTGGTGTCAGATCAGTGACAGGTAACTGTACAGTCGGGTAGTCCAGGAGATGCTGCGTTTACGGTCTGCAGCTCCGCGCCAGACACTGTTATTTATGAGACGACTCCAGCCAATGGGAGAGCCCGGTGGGCGGCAGTCAGCATATTGTATTCCATGAATCCCACCTACTGGTACTGAAAGGAGATAGTAAACAACATGGGCGTGTGTACCTGTGTGTGTGAGTGTGACCGGGTCAGTTTTACGTAACGTTTCCTCCGTGTGATAAACAGCGTGTGTAACTCTGTCTGCTGTCACATCACATGACTACTAACTGTAAAAACAGTACCAGGTACACTGAGGGGACAACAGTCCTCTGCACAGAGGAGTCTGTCACAGTACAAAGTGCTTTAAACGACTATATGATTATCTAATATGATGATAATAAACAGTGCACAAAAATGTCCAATTTCAATAATTGCTTCATTATCACACTGGAGTGTATGTGCTGTGGAGGTAAACTGTGAACGTGTATTTCAGTAGAAGTTGAAGTAATGTCATGTTTTTGAATGAGCCCTGCTGTGGTGATGAGAGTGATTTTTGTAGATTATAACAACTTCTAACTACATCCTGTTCCTTTAACCTTATTTCAGCAGCCTAAGCACACTGTTTTGCACCTATTCTTGAGAACTGGGACAAGTCATGCCCTACCAAAAAAAGTATTTTATTAACTACATTATTATTCTTTAAGGACATAGGACATACACACACACACACACACACACACACACACACACACATATATGTATATAAGAGAGATATATATATATATATATATATATATATATATATATATATATATATATATATATATATGTACACATATTATGGCATGCCGTTCAGGAAATTATTATATATATAATATGAAGTTTGAATATATGGAATGAATGAAAGTCTGAATATATGGAATGAAACTTGAATATACTGAAGGGAATCTGACGTTATCCTACTGGCGCCACCTTGTGTTTTCAATGTGTATTATCGCTTAGCTTGATGCTAACACTTAATGGGAATCACTATTAACATGCTAACTGAAATTAGCATTGTGATTGTGGTAATATTTTCTAAACAAACTGATCTATTTGACTTCACATGATAAACATAAAAGGACATGCTCACACTTTCAGTCGGCCGTATTACGGTGGCCGACATGCGCTGCATAAATACAGAAACGTGCTGCATATAAGAAAACATGCAAAAGGAAAACGCTGCTAATACAGAAACGTGCTGCAAATAAAAAAACAAATGCAAAAAGAAAACGCCGCACATCCAATCATACAACGGAAGTAGCCTACTCCAGGCCTCTAGGTGCAGTGCTGAGCTTCCACCCGAGAGACAGACAACGGACGTATCAACGTGTGGAGCACATATGGTGGAGCAGATGAATGAATGAGAAGAAGAAAGTGATTGTTAAAACCATTAAGACTTTTGATTTATCTGCTCTCTTTAATGTTTTTGTCTAATATGATATTCTTAAATACTGCCTCTTAATGTTTGTAACCCCCTGGCGGTTGTTATTTTACTGTATTGTATTGCATCGTATCTCTTAAATCTATAAATATTTAATAAAGATTTATTATTTATTACACACACACACACACACACATATATATATACATATACATATACATATATATGTATATATATATATATATATGTATATATATCGTTCATAATGTATGTAATTTATTAAATGGTTTGGTTTGCCTTATTTATTTATTTTTTTTAAATTTCTAAACTTGCTCTGTGCCAGGAAACGCCTGAAGTTAAAAAATGAAAAAATGACGTGCCGACATGCCGTCTGCACACCGTCACACCACACACACCCTGTTCAGAAATTGTGCATGAGCACATGAACGTGGCTCCAAGCTAAGGATCTACAGTGATGATTCAGGCTAAAAACATGGTGTAAATGACATTTTTTTAGTCAACTTGGCATGTTGGGGCTTTAGGATACTTGGATTACACCAGATGAGCAGTATGGAGGCATTTTATGTTTTTATTCTGTTGTTGTTTTTTTACATTTGAAAACTGGTCACCATTTACTTCCATTGTTTGGGAGATTCTGCTACACTGTTTTCCTGTGAAACTCTAAGACTAAACCGAGATTCAATTGACATGAGGGTGAGATGAGATAAGATGATGAGGTGACTGAATTTTCATTTTTGGGTGAACTATCCCTTTAATCAGGCATAAAAAGGGTTAGCTATTCCCAAAGGACCCCTGTCTCACTTCCTGGTTTACAAATATTACTGCTCAAGCACGGGTAAACTTTCTATTTTTCAACATATTCATATGTTGTCTCAACACTCCGTAGCCCTTTTAAATCAAAGCTAAATAAGAATTATGGCTTTAAAATGTTTATTTTGATGATGAGAACTCGTTTAAGTTGACCTGCCTCAAATCTAGGTTATATTATTACCAGTGGTGGAAAGAGTACTGAAAATCTGTACTGAAGTACAAGTACTTTTACATTGCTAAAATATTACTCAATTACAAGTAAAAGTACTGGTGTTAGTAAAAGACCAAAGTATTTGTCAAAAAAACTATTGAGAGTATTAATTACTTTTAACCAATGATGTCTCCGCCACCTTTCCAGGTTGCAAACTTTGTGCATTTTGCTTTACTAATAGTTAAAATGCTAACAATCAATTAATTATTAATAACTGATAAGATACAAAACAAGTGTTTTTTCCCTCATTTTGATTGGTTGTTCTTTTGCGTGCCTTTTTTCCCTCATTTTTCACCCATATGTCCTGGTTTTCACTGGTCAGTTTGTGATCAGATCACCTTATTGGCCACAAAAATGCAGATAAAAGGTTTTGATATTAATTGAAATTTTAATGAATTACTTAAGTACAAGTAAAAGTACAGACTACCATGAGTCATGGATCTGTCCGAGTGCTTGCTCATGGGGGAATTGTTTCAATTGTTGGATGTAAATATAATTATTGAGTGTGGTCTAGACCTACTCTATATGTAAAGTGTCTTGAGACAACTTTGTTGTGAATTGGCGCTATATAAATAAAATTTGACTTGACTTGACTTGACAATCTACTCTTAAAAGTACCCCAAAAAACTACTTAATTACAGTCATTTGAGTATTAATTACTTCCACCCCTGATTATTACAAACTATTCATTTACATCTGATGTAAAACAATTGATTTAATCTGACTTGTGAACTTGATTTAAAAACTAATATTATAAACACAGAAAATAGGGGTGTAAAACACTGACACTATGGAAAAGACAGTAGGCAGTTGAGAAAACCCTGACACAGTGTGGTGTGAGAGGTCAAAATACAACAGCAGAGTCATGACAACATGGAAGAAAACATGGCTGCTGTCAAGGTCACATTCAGATACTACAGCAGATTTAGCTAGCATTAAAACACTGCTACAAGGCATTGCATCTGATGACTGAGATAGACTGGACTCAAATCTGGCATGGATGCAGGCCAAACTGCAGTAGAGAAGTTCAAGAGAGTCTGGCTGCAGACCTCCAGGGTGAAGCCGCTTCCGATGCAGGCTCCTCTCTCAGGCTGCCTCCAGTGTCAGGATGCTCAGGACAGGAAGTGCACACAAGAAACTTCAAAATAAGATCGTGGTGACACTTTTGGAGGAAGGCACTTTGTCGTTGATTTATATTTCATTAACCAACACTGTAATGCGAAAAACATTTGTTTCTTAAATGTAGAATACATGTTAATTTAGCCTATTCTTTATACGTAGCCATTTAACATGGGTATACATCTGCCAGCAACATTACTGCATTTATCAACTGTCAAAATGGGGTATTAACTCCAAGTGCACACAAGAAATTTCAAAACAAAATCGCATAGACACTTTTGGAAGAAGTGGCTTTGTCGCTGAATTATAATTTAATTACAGTAAACAACACTAACGCGAAATCATCCGTTTCTTAAATGTACATGCTTGTGTACGTAATTTCTTAGATGTACATGTTGATTTTTTTCCTATTCTTTATTACTTGGCATTTAACATGGGTGTAAGTCTGCCAGCATATGCATATGCCAAGTACCCTCGTTTGTCAGCAATCAAATCAAATCAAATTTTATTTATATAGCGCCAATTCACAACAAAGTTGTCTCAAGACACTTTACATATAGAGTAGGTCTAGACCACACTCTATAATCATATTTACATCCGACAATTGAAACAATTCCCACACAGGCAAGCACTTTGGCAACAGTGGCGAGGAAAAACTTCCTTTTAACAGGCAGAAACCTCAGACAGATCCATGACACATGGTGGGCGGCGATCTGACGGCACCGGTCGGGTTTGAGAGGGAAAAAGGAGAAGGGAAAGAAAGAGGGGAGGTGGGAGGGGTGGAAGAGAGAGAACAGAACAGAGGCAGAGAGAACAGTAGCAGCAAAACATCAACAGTGAAACTATGTGTAGGGAATGGTAGTACATATAAATATTAGAGGTGGGACTCAATTAAAAAAATTAATCTAATTAATTAGAGGCTTTGTGATTAATTAATCTCAATTATTCGCATTTTAATCGCATAACCATATTTACCACAAGAAGCAACATTTTTCAATATAAATGGATTTTGGTATATGACTTAATCAAATGATAGACACATACATATATTTAAACAACAAAATATTGTTGTGAAAGTGAAGTGAAACGTCCAGCGTCAGCCACTTGACTAAAAACAGTTAACAGACACACACCTCGGCAGCACTGAGATGTGAATCCCTGCCATGCAGGCCTGACTAGCAGAGTCAAACCAAGTCAAGACAAACAGCACAAGTGTCTGTAAAGAGGCTCTAGTCTCGCCATCGTTCTACACAGAGGCAGAGATGAGCTGCAGGGAGACAGACTGCAGGCAGAGAGAGGAACTGGAGCTCAGGAGGAACAGGTGACAGTTGAAACTACAGTGAAAAGCAAGAAACACACAAGTAAGTAACGACTGTTGTTGAGCCAACATTATATTGAAGCAGTGAACTGTTGTTTCTCGTGGTAAACCCGCGTTTCTCGTGGCGTAAAGCCCCGCGGGGCCGCGCGCCAGTGCTCGCCTGCCGCCGCCGGTGCCAGGCTTCTTCATAGAAAATAATGGGGGCGGCTGTTTTGACGCGCGGCGTCCGCCGGCGGTGTGTTTTGGCCTGTCTTGTGCATCAGTGTGATCGGTCGACCAGGAAGTCAAGCACTGACAAACGTTCCGTTCCGTCCCGCGATTAAATGCGTTAATTTTTTTGACGCGTTATTTTTTTTGTAATTAATTAATCATAATTAACGCGTTAAAGTCCCACCCCTAATAAATATGTAAGCTATATGCAAATAATAATACTAGATGTTATAGTAATGATAGCAGAATTAATAGGAGTAGCGACAACAATGTGATGAATGTTTGATTGATTAAGTGAGTTATATTAATCCACAGTAGAAGGTGCAGCAGTGATCAGTGATCCATGCGTCGCCACAGTCCATGAGAATCTGCAGGATGACAAAGCAGAAGGACTCCGGGGAAGGAATCAAGTCAGTAACAGGCATTAATGGAACATAAAGATCTGAGGAGAGAGATGAAGAGAGGAGCTCAGTGTGTCTTGGAGCAGGGCCGGAGTGGGACTCAATTTCAGCCCTGGAGTTTGATGCCTCAGACCGTCCCACTTCAGATCACGACCGATTGTTATTAAAATCATGTAATTATAACTTTACATGTTAAGTCTACAATAGCGCACTGTTCTGTAAGGCCTTTTAATTCAGTGTATTTTTCTCAAATATTTCCAATTCAGTGCAAGTAAGGGTTGCTTCACAATGTAGATTAATTTCAACATGATTGCATTTTTTGATATGGAAAACACATTTTGACTTAACCAATTATTATATAGATATTTTCAATGGCAAAATATGTAGGTTTATTCCATATTACTGTCATCCTATTCCCTTTCAGTTGTGGGCTTTGTGTATTTACTATCTTACTTTTAATGATAAAAACAATATAACAGGTCACTGCCTTGCCTAAAATAAAGATTCCTCATTAAAATTAAATTAGATAAATTTAATGAAAAGGAATTTAAGTAATGCATTTTATGTTTCACACCCAAATGCATTCAGTATAGGCTAATGCTTCTGTTCATTAATGTAACACAGAAACATTATATCCACATTCCTGAGTGATTAACCACATTTTTCAGTACAACTGGTTCTCAAAATCACCATTCAATAATAGAATGAACAACTAATATTCATGTTGCACTCCCATTCCATGAGATGTTTCAAACAAACATGCACTATATATTTTTTCATATTCAAATACATTTAGTAAGTTAATTAACTTAACCTAAACCTAAAAAAAAA